>KZ508266.1:7235-32828 GCA_002844005.1 Limosa lapponica baueri | reverse complement strand
TCCTTGTTGCTGGATGCCACCCATGCAATGATAGAGCTGAAGGTACTCAGGTAGGGGCCTGGATCTAGTCGTTTTTCAGTATTTGTCAAATTGGAATTGCTGTAGCTGAAGTAGGACGTGTCTGACCTTGTGTTATCAGCACCAGACGAGGTAGCCGGCAGCGCAGTGCCATGAGAGATGCTGCAGTGGTAGCACTGAAACCAGCAGTAGTGAGAGGGTCTGGAGCAGATGCAGAGACCTGACAAGAGGCAGTGGTGGGGTGGGAGTTGAGGCAGGCACAGCGCTGGCACTGTCTGCTCTCTTACAGACCTGTCTAAGTGAAATGTGGGAAGAACTTTGTCCCTTGCGTGGCTGTGGGAGTGAACAGGGTCAACGAGGTGAAATAAGGGACTGCAAGGCTGAGTGCTCCCCATTTGTTGTTTGTATGAGAATGATGTGCTTTTCCAATGTAATGCTTGGTTCCTTTCTCCCCTAATAAACCAGTTATTTCTTGCTTCATACATCAACATGATATTTGTAGAAATAGACTTATTGCCTATTAATGACACTGAGGCATAGCCCTTAGTTTCCGTTATTCTAGGTGGGGACTATTGCTGGTGATAGATGCATTTGATGATATTTTTAAAGCACTTTTATGTCGGTGACAGTGCCTGGCAAACTGCACTAAAGATCCTAAGACAGAATATACGCAGTCATAGGTTGGATCTTGACAAACATACTGTCCTCTGAACGATGTCCTGTGAGAAGAGACTATCGACAAAGATTACTGTTGAGGAACAGGTTATTTTAATGCCACTGTGCAAAAATAATTTAAATAACTTATTCTGAAATTACTTCTTTTCCTGAAAGTTTTATAGTTTTGCCAAAATATCTTTTGCATAAGCAATGCTATGATATTATTAGTGCTTGCAATTTTTAAAGTGAAATCTTATTCTGGGAGGTGATTTTTAGTAGTCCCATTTTCTTATTCAATACGTCTGTTGCCATATTTATCAAGGTGATAGCTGCAGTTATTAAAGACTAAAACAAATCTTGGGCACTGTGGTTTCTATTAACATTGCAAAACCAGCGGAGCTGACACAATTTTTATTCTCTCTCTTCATGTGCATTGCCTAGAGAATTACTGACTTGTAATTGAGAATTTTTGACAAACAAACCGGGGGATACAGAAGAGTGTAGGTGACACTGAGGGCTCAGTTTGTTCTGCTGATTTTCTGTTGCTGTTAGCAATTTGCAAACTGGCAGGTAAGTTTGGAGGGATGGCCATTAAAAACAATAACATCTTGTAAATTATAAAGAATATAGTTGCACGCAACACATGTGGAGTATTAAGATTTTGTTTTTATGGGCACTTTTTGAAACAGCCCTACATTATATGGGCTTGTTTGAAAGCTCTGCTTGTAGTAAATCACAGCACGTTGAAATAGCTGTCTTAGAAATGAGAAAGGTTGGCTTGATTGAGCCAGGATTTGAACATATAATTCCAGAGAGTAAAAACAGTTGACAACAGCTTGGCATCCAGATACTGACTTTGGTCCAAAGATCTAAAAGAGCTTTTAAAAATGTCTGATTACAGCATAATGGCTTCCCATTTTGTATCAAGGATTATCAAAGTAGAAAAAATACACAACTCTAATTTTCAGGTTCGGATTTCCATTGTTGGGTACTTACATTCATATTATACTTCATGTTATTGATCTAAATATGGGCTTAGATGGCAGCTTGCATTCAAGTTTGAAAATGATCTGATTTCCAGGCCCAAAGATGAAAAGGTAGAATTTTTGATGAGTGTATAAAACATTTAAAAGCCTAAATTATTTTGTTTCTCCCTGGGATTTGTGCTCGTAAATTTCATTTTTGCTGTTGCTAATTTGTCTCTGATGTCAGTCTGTAGTTGCCAGCTAACACATCTCTCTGATGCTTACACTAGTATTATGGAACCTTCTTCAGAAGCAAAGCAACTACAAAAATTATTCAGGGAACATTACAGGAGCAATAAGTAGGAAGGAAAAAGAAGTCATAATTCTTAGTTAAGCACGTAACACTGCGGTGTTGGTGTGTACCTAACAATGCACATTTCCTCCTAAATGAAGTATTTCAGGTGAGCAAGAGTTCACATCCTGTTGGGGAAAGGGATTATGAGATATATACCTCTTAATTAAGGGAACACGGTTTCACTAATGCAGCTGGCAGTGGGGTTAGATGACTCATGGCTCTAATCTTTTCCTTTTGATACTGTGGACTGATAGAAATTTAAGATGAACACAGTGAGATCTTGCCTATACGCTTTGTCCAGTTTAAATCTAAGTGCCCTCATGTTAATTTTATGGCATTGTTTCATCCCAAAAGGCCGTGGAGTACAGTTTTTAAATTTCAATCTTTCTAAAATTCAGAAGCCTATTTCCTCAGGACCTGCCAGCTTCCATAATGTTTCCTGTATATGGGGAAAATACCTGTGGGAATTAAAGTTCACTTTCTCCCAATGGTCCTCAGTTATGAAAAACCCTGTTAGAACCACAGGCGAGCAAGTGATACACAGAGTGGTCCCATAGCTGTACAGTGGCATGCAGGGCTGGGGCTGGCTTCTGTGTTTGTTACTGGATTTGGGTAACAGCAAAGATGGCATAAAGCTATTTTTGTTTCACCTTCTCTGGTCTTATGCCAAGAACAGCTTGGAGAATCTGGGCATAACTTGTACAGCAACATTTACTTATGCGTAATTGTTCATTGCAGCACATAGTCCCTTCTCGTTTAAATGTTTAAGCTATGGATTGTTACAGATGCCTAGATTCATTGCTTTCTGCTATCTTTATTTTTGATTAATAAATAAAATCCTTATCTGCATGGATTGTGCAAATGTTAAAGAGGGAAAAAAGGAATCCCTCTTCCACCGCTTATTTAATTTGTAAAGGCCACTGCAGTCCTGACATCTGTTTAACACGGTACATGTTTCTAGTGCAACTTAAATGGTTGAGAGTAATAATTATACATAAAAATATACAGATGTCCTCATTCTGAACAAAATCCATATGTATATCAAATAGCAAACCTTATCCCAACTCTTACTATACCTCTATTTTTCCTAAATGACTGAAGAAACAGAAAGAACTTGTGGTTCCTCTGCTGATTTTTAAATGAACTATCCTATGTACACTATCTTCTCGGACTATTACTTCAGAAATATTTTGCATGCTCCAAGACTACATTGATACATATAAAATTACAATAGCAGCTGCCTGGCATGATATTATGCTAGGAATACTGCATGACTGTGTAAATAAAGATTGCATGATAATGCAAATCTCAGCTAGTTAAAAAATCAAAAGGTCATTCTCATTCACTCTATAGTGAGATGAAAAATGAAAAAATGGATGAATAGAGCCGTACAAATTTGAGTTCTTGTTGTGAAGCTGAGCTAGTTAATTCTTCATTTCAGTTCTAGTTCACGTGCCACTGTGACTGAAGTTATTTCGGTTCACTTAAATAAAATAGCAAAATAATCATTCAAGTTCAGCTGTGATTTGAGGAAAAGCTCCTGCTCCCTGGTTACAGGATGATTTAGTCGTGCATGAGTAATCAGATAATTACCAATTGAATATAGGTAAAATTGATAGCAGGTTCTGAAATTTTAATTAACTTTACAGAGATTTTAATATTTGTTCAGAAATTTGTATCAGGGATGTATTTCCTTTATATTTCTTCAAGTATTGTTCACTATTCCATAGTCTTAAATTATTACTAGTTTAGAAATTAGAGAGTGCATATGCAACTATTGGATTGTTTTAAGGTCACATGATATCAAGAGAAAGAAACTTTGTCAAATGTTATTTGTCTGAACAACTCTTCTGCACTCACAAATTAGAATAGAGTTTGAACCTTTGTTCAAAGCTTCAGTCTTTGTCCCCTTCTTTTGAGCATTTCAGGTATTATGAATGCTGTAGTTACCTGATAATAAAAAAAATAAAATAAAAGGGCATTTAAAATATTTGTACATATAATCATCAAATAAATGCATTAATTTGAGTTTGTCCCGTAATTTAGAGATTATGCTAATTTACACTGAAAAACTTAATCCTATAACAAGGTTTGAATCCTGCTTTCAAAAGTGATTTCAGGTCAGGCTTTTCAAATCGTTGGTGAATTTATGCTCTTCAGGGAGCAAAGCAACACTTAATTTTGACTGGCTAACTGCCTGTCAGATTCTCAATCCTGAATTACCGATTTCCTACAGAGTATATTAAAGACCTGGCAAAAGATTTGCAGAAAACAGATAAATGGGGAGCCACGTAGACTTCCATGGAGTGAGACGGTGAGAAAGAGGGCTGGGACACTCTTCCTCTCCCCTGAAATTCAAGCTGTGTCCTCTTTTAATCTACCTCCAGGCTTCTGATACTATGCATTTTTCTCACACTGCTCCTAAATTTCCTATTGTCATACCCTTCCCACATTGGTAAGTTTGATTCAGTTTCTTGCTGCGTAGTCTGAGCGGCGGCAGAGCACGTTTGAGCTCTGTAGGTAAGAGATACGTTCTTCAGTCGAAGTTAAAAGCCCCGCTTCCGAGACCTGAACGAGACCTGAGCCAGGGGTCTGAGCAGCCTGCCAGCTTATGCGGGTGCGTTCACAAACAAAACCACAGAGCTTCTTCTGGTTCTGTGTGAATAGGGAAGGAGGAGACTGGGGTTGTTTTGGACGATCCTGCTCTGAAGGAGAAAGGAGGGTAGGATTTGGCAGAGAAAGTGAGATTATTTAAATCAAATCATGGAAGCATTTAAAAGTTCTATTGGGAACTATTTTTTCCAAATATACCGTACATTTTTGGATCAAAAAGAGGAAGACCCATTTCCTAATTGAGTGACTGTAATCTAATTGTAGGTGTCTCACTTGGTATGTAGGATGGCCCAGTTCTAGTCTTTCAGCCAGATCAGAGCCAAGTAGACCTGGTTGGACTCCAGAGGTTGTGTGGAAGTGCCCACATTGCCAATGGCACTGGCAGTCCTGAGCAATGTTACTGACATTTTTGGCTTAAAACTGGGAAAGTCTTGTAGTTGTTCTGATGTGGAATGGAAAATATATCTTAAGTTCTGACAGTATTTACTACATGGGGAAACTTTTTTTGACATAGCTTTGTTGTAGGGGTGACTGACGTGGCTTTGAAACTCTAAATGACACCTACATGATAAAGAAATACTTCTTTGACAGGTGTAAGCCAATTTTTGGCAAGACTTAGGTTCTCAAGAGTCAGATTTTTAGACTTAATCAATACCTAAACATTTGATTAGGAGCCTACTGGGCTTTTCCAATGTGCCTAATCACCTAGCTCTTACTGGCTTCAGTTCCCAAGTTGGGGGACGCAAGTCTAGAGCGTCAATTGCAATGGCAAATGACTGTGATGTGTCATAAACTGTTAGTATTTCTTTGATTAAACTGTAGTCCAGAATGTTCTCTCTCACTAAATCTCCAATTCTTTGTTTCAGTTGATAATTTCTTCATTTCCTATTGTTACCGATCATTGTAGCTGTCTTCATTCAGCAATGTGTTTTGCTGGAGGTATATCAGAAATAGATCTATATTTATAGGTGTATATATATATTTATAGGTCTATATAAAACACTCTTAGGGAAAGCCAAGTAACTACAATGATTGATCCATTTCAGTGTGTGTCAAAAGCATTAACAGTAAATGATGCTTAAACAGATGCCTGTCTCAAGGCCTGAACTTCTTAAGGTGATGGACCTGTATAACTGTACTGGTTTGGAACCCATGTCCTTGCAAGCGAGACATCATTTTTTTTCCCTAAAAATGGTGTTGTTTTAAAGCTGCAGGTAAAGACTACTTTGCTTATTTTTAGTGGGCTGACATGATGCAAACTTTATTCAACATGGCTAGATCCCAGAAGACACAGCATAGCTGACAGTTTTACTAGCAAGGCCAAAGCCAGGAACAGCAAACTGACAGACAGACAAAGACACACTGCTGGGATTGTGTGATTCTAAATACATAAATACTTTAAATGCCTGAATATAATCATATGCGTATAATATTCAGAACTATTAATGACACAAGTGTACAAATAAAAACAGTTACAGTGTCTTAAAGTTCATGATAGAAGATATGATGACAAACACACATGATAAGTGGGCAATTGAGTTAAAAATGGCTCACCTTTGAAAAAGGAAGAGGAAGAGTTGAACTTGAGTTTCTGCATTTTGGCAGTATTCCTTATTTTTCATCTCCTAAATACAGTTTGAGCATTGTCTTTTCCTAATGGTATTAGTGTGTGTGCAATAATATGTTCGGGGACACCTACGCAGCTCCATCCCTCAGTCAGGATAGGCAGAAAATCAGTATGGGGTTTTAAAAACACTCTGGATATGTATGTCAGTCAGTGGAAAATGTAAGCATCAGAGAAAATTTACCAGCCTAAGGATATAGCAGGCTTGCAAAAATGTTTTTTTTAAAAAAGTAATGATGAATAGTCATAATACAGTAGGAATATTCATTGCTAACGATGACATTTATTGGTAGTGCCTCAGTGCTTGAACAACTTATAACTGTTGGAGATCAAGGTGGGACCTGAGATGGGAGGTTAATTATCCCAGCTCACTGTTTCTTGTTCTGAAATGACCAGGGATGATTTCTGCTGGAGAGCGCACCCAGGCAAGTTATGTAAAGGTGTGGATCCATTTTTTTCTGTGTCTGTACCTAAATTTTAGTGCTCTTACTGGGATACTGGTACTCAAAACAACATGCTCTTATAATATTCCCCTCTTGCTAATTTCTCACTAAAATAAATAATAGAAATATTTTCTGTCTCTCTAGAAAGCCCTTTGCTGGCTTCTTCTAAACTCTGAAGGCACTGTCCCTTGATACTGATGTTCCAGACAGAGCTATTAGTGCTGGGCCTCCAGACACTGAAATTGAATTTACAGACTCGATGTTTTAAGGCTTCAAAGAGCTGAAGGGGTGGAGAGAGGCTGGCATAAAATAGTATACTTTTCTCAATTTCACTTTTGGGAAATTAAATAAACATTTACAAATAAAATCATGAAAGCATTTTTTTTTTAAATTAGGTCTGTAAGCATTAGCTGTTCATTATATTCTCCCACTTGCAAATTGTAGGGAAGAACCATTTGTCTTTCAAGAGTGTGGTGGCAAGGCTTAATTTAATGTTTGTTAGGAAGCCTTGGATCCTTGGAGAGAAATTATGAGAGGAGTATGCAGTATCATTATCATAATTTTATACGTAATAATATTCTGGTTTTTTATTTTACTGGGGAACAATGATTCAGTCTCAACATCCTCCACAGAAGAGGTCAAAGCTAATTGTTATCTCTCTATTTACTGGCTAGGGAAGCAGAGATTTCTTTTGCTGGATTCAACATTGCACAAGAAGTAAATGACTGAGCAAGAAATGAAGCTGGCAAGAAATAAAGCATATACAGTGAGCACTTGAAATCTTACAGATGTAGTTGTTTACCAGAGTACCTCCTACTACTGTTTTCTTAGCAATGTTTTTGTTTCTAATGGGTTGAGCTCAGAAAGAGGTTACAAATGCTAATGTTAGTTTTGTGCTCTCCTTGATTCCTTGCAGAAGGACCAATGGGGGAGTGCTTTGTTTTGTTTGAAATTGTTTCCTTCGGCTTTGCAAATAGAAAAGAGAGATGAATATGCTGTCTTCTGAAGATTTAGGGGCAGTCTGCCTTGACGTTTTGTAATTTGAAAAGGTGATTGCTCTGAGTCTTTAGCATGGCTCTTTAACAATGTTATCATCCATAATCAATTAAACCAAAAAAACTTTCCTTGAACAATTTGATTAAGATGTGCTGCTGTCAGTCACTTTCTAAATGTTTGTTGCCTTGACTGCTGTGGTACTTCTTTTTCACTGCCTGTCTGGTATTTTCACAAGTTTTTCTAGATTACAGAAATCCAGATTTGCTCTCCTGCATTTCTGTGGTACACCTTAGGTCTTTGTTTTTAACAGTGGGAAGGGAGAGATATGACTGGTTTTTTTCCATTGATAGGTTAATTTTAAGAGTATTCACTTTCACTTTGTATCATACTGGGTCTTTTAGCTGGCTACACGTGTCGTAGACTTGGGCTTAACAAGGGCATGTTTTGAGTACTGAATCTGTGCAGTCAAAAAGAGGAGAAAATAGGGTATCACTGTAGTGATAAGCCTCAAGAGGGTTCAAGAGCAAGTTTTCAGATGCAGCGTTTGTACTTCCCCTTATAAGAGTGGGTAGCTCTCATAAAAGTGAGCTATCAGTGAAATGACCTCTTGCTCATCTGTATTTATTCTCCTTTTGAGGCTTTGTCTTTGCTCTATTCAGCTTATAAGTCAAAACAAAGTGTCACACCATTGCTAACACTGCAGGTTTAGCTTGCTATCTGAACATCAAGCCAGGCTTGTTCTGCTTCACTACAGTAGCACCCACAGGAAAAAGACTCTGGAAATTATCAGGGGGTTTTGTTTATGCTTAAGACAAGTGTACATGTGACCTAGACTTCAACTTTTACTGTGCTGACGCTATAGGAAACACTTCCCTTGTCAGTAAGTTGATATGTCAACACCAGAAGTAGTTACAGCAGTTATAATTAGTGGCCACTTTTTCAGCTGGATTTCTGGTAATTTTTTTAGGTACTTTAAGAGGACTGCCTAAACAGCTGAAATATGACAGCCCTACTGAGGAGTGAGTTAATCCCTCAACAACCAAAGTTAAGGAATTTTTTTTTCTGCAAATATCTACAGTAGAATTTGGTGTCACGTTGGTCTCATTTTGTGACAGGGACATCTATGTAGCACACTCTATACACATGTTGGCTTTCAAAAATTAAGCATGAGGCTTGTGTTATGCCCTGAGGAGCTTGCAGTAAAACTGTCACAAGACATACAACATCACATATACCTTTCCTTTACTCAAATACTATTCATGTCTTTTGCCCAACATTAACTCAGAAGAATGAGCCTCCTTGAGTCATGCAGAGATTGCAAAAGAAATATGTCTCTTTTTTTGAAGATCTTGTAAATCTATGAAATCTCTGGGTTTAAGTTTGTTATTTGCATCTCCCTGTGCAAGTCTAGGGAGATAAGAAGAGAAAACAGAGTGTTAGCTGCACTTGGGATTCTCGCCAGTCTTCGTGGGATGGAAAATTCCTTCCTAATTCCATATCTGACTTTAAATTTGACCCTCAGCGTGTGAGCAAGATAGACCAACACATGCACTTCAGAAAAAAAAAAGATCCTTTGTGTCTGAGCAGGACACTGGTGCAACTTTTCCAGGGTCCCAGTCTAGCTCCTGCCAATCAGTGAAGCTTTGTCTTCCCTCAAGCATCCTAGAGCGTGTGGGTAAATTGGGCATCCGAAAAAAGAACTGTCCTTTCCCTCCTGCAGGCTGTCAACAGAAGCCTTGAAACATGAGATTTGGTTATAGAGTTCATCTCAATGCAGAGCTACCAGAAGGATGAGTATGTTGAGTACAATACAGAACACCAGTGGTCCCCAGGGGAGAGTTCTAGTTTTGTGTATACCAACATTAGTGATCATTTATACATTAAAACTTTTTCATTGCTAGCTTTTGTGTTCTTCCCAGTTTTTAACAAACATAGTTTCATTTTACTATCTAGAGGACTGATTAAAAAGTATTTAATAGGTTCAGAATGAGATTGATCTCTGAGTGATGTCTTTAGAAATAAGTCCACTCATTGGTATCATCCCTTTAACAAAACCTTTGAGATCTTTCCATAAACTAGTTTTGAATCTCTCTATTAATTACAATTTTTAAATTTATACAGTCATATGCCTTGGAGAAGTCCATGTCAAGTCAGCGTCTCTTAAAAAGAACAGCAGGGTTTTTTTGACGAGATGGTTCGCATTAATTGTATTTTATCCTTATTGATTTTTAGAAAGAATGCTGACTTAACTCATTTCATTATTGTGTCCAAATTGTTATTGGGGTACGACACCTGTAATTTCCTGGGCCTTGCTTCTTTAGTCGTTATTTAATACCTAGATACACTTGCAGTTCTCTCACCCTTTGGAATTTTCCCAGTTTTCCATGAGTTGTTCAGTATCAACACTAGTGGTTCGGAGAACTCCTCATTGAGTTTATGTAAGACTCCAGGCCTGTTGATTTGAAAACATTTAATTTTAGCAGATCTGGTCTCACATCTCCTTTTATTACCTACAGTGAATTTTGTTGTGCTGACGTAATATGGGATGATACATTCGCCAGCTTCATTCCAAGGACAAAACAATGTGCGAAGGACAAAATGTTTATTGGATATTTCCGCCTTTTTTGGATTGTCATTTACAGTTTTATCACTCACATCTAGCAGTGGGCTCATGGCCAGTCTCAAGCTTTTTCTAATATTTATAAAAATATCTTTTTTGCCTCTTTACTTCTGTTAACTATTAGTACTTCCTTGATTTTATTAATTTCCCTCATAAGTTCCCTGCATATTGTATCTTAGAAATTGTTATTAACTTTTACTTTCCCCTTTCTTCTATGCTGCAGATAGGTGATTTTTAGTATGTTTTATTGCCATCTTTTATCCCAGACAGTTTCTTGTCTAGTATAAATATTTTTGTGCTTTGAAGTGCATTTTTGGCCCATCATTGGATAGGCTTAACACTTTATTTTACATTTCCCATTTGATGTTACACTACCAGTCAATTAGAACAACTGACAGTTGTTCTAAGCTTTCAACATTTGTCCTGTTTAAAGCTCCAAGCCTACATTTTGGAACCAGTCCTCTATTGCTGATTGATGCCACATTCTGCTTGCATATTGTGATTGTAATCACATCACCAGTATTGGTACCTAGGCAATTGCCAGTTCGAGGCAAGCACTTAAAACTTCTAGTCCATCAGAAACAAGTCTGTGGCTGAGCTGTTTGAGCTTCCATGGGGAAACTTTTATGTTATCACTAGAGCCCCAGGAAACTTCACTGTCGTTTTGTTACTGGCCACTTGACAGGTACAGCCCATGCTCTTAGCAGGAGCACATCGCCGATAAAACAGTTTATTTCAAGTTAGGAAGGAAATTGTAGTAAGAAGCAGGCAGGAAATATGAGTAAAGAGTCATTAGGAGCAATTTCAGTGAGGTTCCCAAAGGAAGCATGAGGGGCTGCCTGAAAATTCCTGGAGTTTTTTTCCCCTCCCACTAGTGGGCTGCTCAATCTTGCTTCATGCCGTATGGTTTCCCTGCTGTTGTGCTAGTGGAAATGTTTATAGGCCTGTGCTGTAAATAAAAGCACCAAAAAATCAATCAAATTTTTTAAATGTCACCAGTGAAGATGTGTTCTGATTTACAGCAGCATCTTCTGGAAGTTGTATCAGCCAAATACCTATTCTTGGAACTTGCAATACCAGACTGAAAAAAGCACAGTTTGGTGTATTTTGTACCAGTCCCCAGGGCAGAGAGGTAAAATGGATATAGGTGTTCCTTTGCCCACTGGCAAGTATAACTTTCATGCTCACTTTTGGTACTTCAATGCTGTATGAGCAGTCTTGATTCCAGCTTAAGGAGGCTCCGCTCTGAGATGTTACAGGGCTCCCCGGCGGAAAAATGAGTCAGTTAAATACCTGGGAACTTGTTGAGAATGATGAAAGCCCATGAAAAAAAGGACCATCAGAAGGGAAGGCTGTCCTTTTCTCTGCCCTCTGTTGAGCTACTCCTGTAATATTTCCTGGCAGCCTACAAACCCTGCAAAAAACAAAATGCTCTCTCTGCCCTTAGCAAATCTCAGAAAAAGAACTGGAGGGAGGCAAGACAGACCATTTTTAAGTTTTAAAAGGTGAGGAGCCTCTTCATTTAGGTATCTGTTCTCCAGCAACAACACAAGTGCAAGACCAGGGGATGAACTGGATTCCCCTTCACCAAAAGATAAACCCACAGTGTACTTTGCAAAATTCCTCCCAGCAGAAGGGAAAGTATGGCTAAGAAATGGTGAATGAACATTCATGTTAATGGCACAAGCTGGCGAAGGGTTTCTTCCATTCCTGTGCCTGGAATAGTGACTCTCATCACTCACCTTTCCTTGTTTCCCCTCCCACATAGCTAATGAAGGCATCCATTAACTCTGCCCCTACCGAGAACCATGCGGGCATGGAGTGAAGCCCTGTGGACAGGGGGCTGACTCCCATGGAAAACGTTACTGGAGGTGAAACGCGCATCTAAGTCTGGCCCTCTCCTGACATTCATTCATTTTCTGTGTTAGTCCTAACAGCAGCACAACTAGACAGCATAACGCCCTGTTACAAACTAAGATACATACGTAAATATCTAGTCAAGGTAGAAAATATAGTGGGTTTTTTTTTCTTTTCTATTCTTTTCTTTTCTTTTTCCATTTGCTTAAATAAGCACAGCAGCGCTGTTTTTTTATCACGCTCCTGCTCCTGCATTTTTCCAACCCAATTAGGCCATTACCAGGGCTAAATGAGGCATGGAGCCTCCAAAAGTCACACCGTCGTCCCGGAGATGAAGCGCGTATAGCTGCAGAGTTGGCAGGCAGGCGAGGTGGCTGGAGCTCACCGGAGTGTGACCCCGCGTGTTTTTCTGTTCCAGAAAGATCACCTTCAGAAAGGAGGGGGGGGGGAAGTCAATTTAAAAATATTATTTTAAAAAGTGCTGTGTTAATGAGAGGTTGCCATGTTGTGTTCAAATAATGCAGCTGTGATTCTTAGGGATGCACAGAAGAAGTGGATGGCCACAGACTCTTCTGATTTCTGGACAGCATGGCAAAAAAGGCTGTGAAGATCATGAAAGCTTTCATGTATCTTCCAGTCGTTCTGCTATTAGCTTTTCCTTGCTGGTGAAGAGCTCTCTGTCTGCTGCAGCCTGTCCCCAGGTCTGTAGTGCTTCTGGGCAACCCCACTCCGCTGGGAGCCAACTGGTACTCCAGTGGCCAGGCTCCCTTTCCAGTTGAGGGCCTTCAAGTCATTTGTACCATTCCAGCTTGTGCAATAAAGCAGGGCGCTCTTCAACTCTTTCCATGACACAAACTCCGTATTTGCTTCTATTCCCAAGATGCTGGGAACTCTTTGTGCTGGAGGTAGAAATGATGCAGAGGAATGGGTCGTCTGTCCTGCCCTGAAGCTCTGGTGGCTGTCACTGATGGTTCTTAAATTATGAACTGGAAAAAAAAATATCTTAAGTGTCTAAAATGGGGGGTTGGAGGGAAAGGCTCCATTTAGAAAAACAAAGAATACAAAGCATAGAAACTAGGCTCATCAAAGACAAGCCTGGGATCTCCTGCTTTATTTCAGAGAGGAGCTCTGCCAGAAATGATAATTTTCTGTCATATACTGTTTTAAGCACATAAGGTTTTGTGTGCTGAAACAAAATTAACACATGCACTTTCATGACTTTTATTTTTGTACAGTGAAAAAAGTGGATAAAGTCCATTGCTCTGAATACAGATTATTTTAGAAGCTGAATAGCTTTCCTTGCCCCTACCTTCATCTCAGTTTTGCTGCCTTTGCTCACACTGAGCAATACCTTAGTTATTAGCTAAATCATATGAAACTTCTTACAGAATATGGTAGTAGAATCAGGTGCAATACTGGATTCACCAGCTAAATAAATATGGAAGTGAGAAAAATATAATTCCTAGTTTTTTTCTGGTTTAAAAGAGTGATAATACATCTGTGGAGATAAATGTAGTCAAAAGGAGCCAACACTTGAGCATTCTTGGACATCTTCTGGATTTAGCTGCAGCAGTTTGAGGCGTTATTCTTAAATCATCATGCTCTTTACCTGGGCAGTGTCCCCAGCAATAATCATGCACCTGATCTGCTCCAGTGCCAAATCTAGCCAATTTGGTTAATCTCATTTTAACAGCAGTTTAAGCTAAACTGCCAGCGTTTGCAGGGAAAAGTGAAGGTGAAGGCTCAAGATCTATTCTGATGACTCTTTGGAGCTCCTGATGACCTGCAATAGTGGTACAATAAGAAATCACAGGTGAGATTGGGATATCTTAGGTGGTTGTGTCAACTGTGGAGAGTGACAGGGAATTTCCAATAGGGGAGTATCACTCAGGGATACAGATTTTGTTCACAGGAATGTGTGTGTCTCAGTTGTGGAGAGAAAGAAGTTAAGGTGTTAATTATTTACTTCTAGGGCTGACTTTTACAAAATTAGGGCTGTTTTTCACAAAACTATTTGCTTAGGACATTCACCAAGTGCTAACTAGTGGAGCTAGGAATGTTCCTTGTAAGACATTAACATTATAATTGTCTAGCGCAACATTTTTGACGTAGACATTACTGGGTACTGCAGAGGCAGGCTCTTGTACCGAATGGACTGCTGATTTGAATCTGGATGGCAATTTCCAGCATCTTCATATATTACAGGGCAGAAAACATGCATCTGTGGGGTTCAAAACGAATCCTGTAAAGAATTTAAGTGGGATTATTGAAAAAACATCTACGCCTGCCCTCCCCGTCTTTGACAAATGATCCTGGAAAGTTTGCGTCATAGAAACTTGTAAATGATGTGGTGCATCCCTGAAGAGGGCAGGTGGAGCAGCAGAGGAGAGCTACGCTGGGTGTTTGCGCGATGCTGCTTTGGTATTGCGAGTCGCCGGTGCTGGCTGTCTGTCATGGGTCTGTGGTGTGGTCTAACTGACATCTTTAGCGGGGAAATGCAGCCCCGCACACCCAGCCTGCATTTCTTAGGGGAATAGTATAAATAATCATAAATGGTAAACAAGTCCTTGCATATCGCATTGATCTTCCAGTGCATTGCAGAGGCGGATGAGGGTCACTGTTCCTATTCAGGGGTCAGCGTGTAGTGTACAGTGTTGCATTCCACCCTGTGCTCTGTCCCCCTGAAGACATGCTAGCACAAGACAGCTCTGCAAAGAAGAGTCACTAAAACCTGCTTTTTCTCCTCCTAGGACTAGAGCAGGACATGTGCCTGCCCATGCCAGTTACACACCTACCCTCATGCCTGTATTTCTACTCTTGATTTTTTTCTCTGCTTTCCACTGGTCTATGCTTAGTGATTTTATGGGTTCAGCAGAACTTCTATCCTTGCTAGAGTCCAACTTTCTAATGAGCTTCCCGCAACTGCCTTTACATTGAACCTATTTTCTGGGGACCCTGTTCACCCCTGCCTTCTCTAGCAGGAAGAGGTTACACATAGTGTACATGCAAAAGAAATACAAAAATAGGAAAAAGTGTGTTGGTATTAGGAAGAAAGGAGGAGAGAGAAGAAAGCTGGAGAAGGAATAATAATTATTCTGTTCAGGAAATCATAAAGAAGAGAAAATAAGCAATGGAGAAATAGGGGAAAAAGACATCCTGGGACAGCAGAGAACAAGACATGTAAGAGAAAGGGTAGAAAAAAAAGTCCACAAAAATCCATAAGGATTTATGAATAAATCACGTTGGACTTAATGTAAAAATACACCATCCAACACAAAGAAAGTGTTTATTTGTTTTTAATAATAGTATAAATGAGAATGGAACAGCCAGCCAGGGGCTACTTTAGTCTCTGATTCAGCAAGCCACTAAAGTACACGCTAAGCTTTTAGAATCTACTAAATTTCATTAAAGTCAAGTCTCACTGAAGTTGAGCACATACTTAAGTGTTTTTTCTGAATTGGATTTATGTTGAAATTGGCTCAGAATTACAGTTGTCCTTATTGTTTGGTTCACTGAGGATTCTACAGGGAAAAAGTAGGATCAGATAAAGTGTTTTTCTTCAGACGCAGAGGTTTTAAAAAAATCAAGTAAAATTAGAGGAAATTACTAAGCAAAATATATTTTTCCCTTGTACACAATTTGACAAAGTTGAGTTGGGGAAAATATTCAACTCTCAAATCTGTATTTTATTTTATTTTTTTGCTAGAGCAAAGCCTGAGTCAGCCTTAATTCAGCTGATACTCAGTTTGACATCTGTAGACATGGCTGAAGCATAGCTGCAATACGTTTCTGAAATTATTTCTGGCCACTATTACAAGTTGGGAAGCCAAGTCCCAGACAAAGAAAGTGATTGGCACAAGGCTGCCCAGCCAGGCAGGAGAAAGAAGCAGGTATCATGTCAAGGATCCTTCCTCACGACAGCTCTGGGAGAACATCACTTTCAATAAAACCATACCAAGTTATCAGAAATCTGGTATCCTAGTTTATTTAAAAGCTGCACTTCACAGACAGATTGACTTTTCTAGTGGCTTGCACCTAATACCAATGCATCACAGAAGGTTTTGAAAGAAGAATTTTGCTGATACAACCCAGATCCTTCTCATGTTTATTTACGTGATCTGAACTTATGTGCTCCTGATATTTTGTAAAAGAATGATCAAAAGCTGGTTGACTAACTCAGAGAAACACAGAAAGATAATTATGCTTTTCCTCATTCTAGTGTTCCTATTCTGTCATTTCATGTTCCCTGACCTTTCAGCTTGCTAACCAGCAGATCTTCCGCTGGCCAGTCAGAAAGTGTGACATCTCATTTGAGTAACGCTGCACTAAATTGTGTAATTTTAGCTATATACAAGTGACCTACTGCTTTGGTGTCTGCCACAGAACTCCCCCATTCTTCCCTGCCTCACAATATAGCAGAGTTTAAAATGACCTGATCCTGGTGACCAGCCTTTCTAACCTATTATTTTCTAGACAGAAGAAAGATAGACAAAAATTAAAGACAAATGTAGGGTATAGAGCATCCAAGAGTTGATAACAAGCATGGTTCCTTCTTACCCTTTCCAAGACAGACAAGAGCAGCACAGTTTCATAAATTATGTTCTTAGATTGGCATTTATTGTTATTCAAGAACTGAGCTGAAGCCTCTTTTCATTTGCTTGTAGAGAAGCGCATCTTAAAATAGTGCCCTGATGCAAAGAGCATAATGCAACCATAGTGTTTTCTGGGCATGCCTAGCAAGAAAGGACTGTGCTAGTGGGATTGAGCCTTCCTTTCAACCCCAGAGATGTTTCTTGCAAGAGAGGACTAGGAGCTGGGAACGATGGAGAAACTTCCCAGTTACCTATGCAGGATTGTTCTGTAGAGCAGTGGTGGACTTTACTTCTGTGGGCTGTATCTTCTGTATCTTCTAAGGCCAGCCCCAGAAAAGCTATTAATTCTGAAAATTGGAAATTAAGAGCAATTCAGTTGGGTGACACTTGCTGGTAAAGCTTCTGCATTAGATGTAGGAGGAAAGGCTTGCTTGAGATGCAGGAATGTATATAGAATATGCAGGAATGTCAGGTACCCTGAAAGGCACACAAGTTGAATGCCTGGCCGTTTCACCTGCAGGCAAAAGTCTGAACTAATCAAATTTTACAAACAACATCCTGGTGCCCTCTGCACCATCCCACAAGGATGTGGTGTCTTCATTCTGCAGAGCACCCTACAGGCTTGCTTTCTCCATTTGTCTGGTAGAATCCAGTCACTTCACAAAAATATGGGGTGGGGTAAAATAGCTGTCACTGGAATGCACACTCATTAGCATGGTTGGTGGGACATTCTTTAGAAACAAGGAAAGTTAAGGAAACCAATTTCATAAATATCATCTATTTTATTGCAACTCTTAAGGGTCCTAATCTCCCCTGTGCATGAAGACAAAAATCATTGAAACCACTGAGGAGCCTTAGGCTGGTATTCTATCTGAGGCATCTTTTCACCCACTTTAAACAACTTACAAGATGGTAGGCTTTTAACAGGAGCGGTAGGAAGCAATCATGTTAGTAAACCATGACATAGCAAGAGAAGGTCAGAGTCTGGAACACAGAGAGACAGAACAGGACAGCTTTAAGATGTAGACCAGATGGATTCCCTGGTATCTATAATCTCTAAGTCTGAGATTGCTTGGGGGTCTGATGCAGCTCCCACCATAAGTTAGGGTAGTCAATAACTGGTTGGTTTATAGCGACTTCCCAAAAGGCTGCAGATGGGATGCTGTGCCTCTGGAACTCCCTAGGACTTGGAAATCCCTCCAAGCCCTGCTGTTCTGCCGTGGCTCCTGTGCAGTGCTGTAGCTTCTTAGCATTTCTTAGCAGTTCATTAAGCAATCTAACAAATTTGTCACATGTTGTTTCTTGTCTAGTCATTTCCCAGTGAATGCTGGGGGCGCAGCAGAATGCTTTGCTTGATAGGATGCCTTGATAACCTCATGCATTTCAGTACTCCCTCTTATGTATACGTGCATGAACTTTTGCTGCACTTGTACTGAAGAAGGCACAGGAGTGGAAATATGAGAAGTTGCAGAATTGTCTGATTTCCTTCTGGTATTTGTTTCAGAGCTTTGGGATATGTCTTGTAGAAATGAACTTTAGCTCTTATTGCAGAAAACTCTTAGCCTTCAGAGGAATAAAACCAATCATGCTTATAAGGCCCCTAGAGCTGCTCCTCAGGCTAGTTTACAGCCATGCCTGTGTAGAAGTGGCTCCAAAGACATAGGTCACCCTCCACATAGATTTCCACCAAGTACTCACTACTCAGAAAGCACTTACAGCTCTGTGTCTGCTGGGACATCCCTGTGTCTGCTAATGGGTTTGCTGAGTGCATTCAGTGAGTCTCTAAGGTATTTTTTATTACCACTTCTGTTTCTGTTTTTTGCTTCCCACCATCAGCAAACACAGAATTATTTCCACAAAGGGATGTCAGTTCTCAGGACCCAAATCACACTGATCAGGGATTTTGAACATGATTACAAGTTACTTGAAAAGTGTTACGTGAATCCCAAAGTCAGGTACAGTACTGATTGAAAGGTGGTTGCTATAAAGCTGTGCTATCCCAGCTGCATTGCTTGGCATGTGATCGTGTGAACTTTATGAGCCAGCACTGAAGTGGGAGGGAGATCAGAGGCCTCGTAATCCCACATTAAATCCACACACGGTAGATGCTGCCTGTGGGCAGGTTTGGATTTTTACCTGGTTGTACAAGAGCCAGGAGCTGTTGCTCTTTTGACTGCTGTTGCTGCCACCAAATTTGTTTGAGATTCCTTGAAACAAAGTATTCTGGTTAGTTCTGGCTCCTTTTTCCGTATTTGCAGTTCCCCAGAGGCTTGGACATCAGCCTCTAACAGTTGAGGCTTCCTTGTTCTCAAGTTGCTCTGTTGAGCGGAATATCGGCAGTGATACCCTAGGCATAGTTTTGCCACTTAGGTATTTCATAGTGCTAAGCATGGATCAGGGTGTGACTCCACACTCTTTCATCGCAGGCTTTTTATTATTTGGACATCAGTGCATGATCTTAGGAGTAAAGAGAAACGACTGATATGATTGCTACATGAAAATAATAGGTATGAAAATTCTAGAAACTTAAATGGTAACTCACTGATGAACTTAACAATGTTGGGCATATCAGATGTAGCAGAATTACATGTGATACAATTGCCTGGTTTACTATATTTTTTTTATGTTTAGTTCATCTTGGAGAATTGAGAATGTTACTCTAGGACACAGAGCTTAAGTTTTTCATGGCCAACTTGAACATGTTCTTAGGCATACTTTTTTCTTCTGTGGGTTATTCCTCCCTGTGCTAAGAATATGGCTTGCTTCATTTGAACTGGCCAGGTCACAGCTTCTTCAGCAGCTTCTTTAGTACCGTGGCTGATTTGTATGCAGCATTTTGGCCTCCTCTTAGTTTTTCCAATGCCAAGAGTGACTGTAATGTATCTTTTTTTAACATACATTTTCTGTAGTGTAATTGGATATTAGCATCCTGATTCCTGCCAGCAAAATTCCAGCTATAACAGATAACACCTCCTTAAGCTAATAGGAGGGCATGGAAATACTGTCCTGGAGACGCTGTGCTGATGGTCTTGATGATATTGTGAAGTTTCATTCTCAGTAAAAGCTCTAGCATTCACGTTTTCTACTTAGTTCAAAACCAAGTGTACGGATAGTACTTTTAAAATAGAGTCATTATTCTAGATCTGAATTTTGCTCTACACTCCTCTTGTCTCTGAACTCTCCAAACTTTTCCAAGGCTGAGATTCCATTTCCCAATCATGTTATTTGTCCAGGCAAAAGACTCCATATTTGGGGGAGTGTGGTGTGCAAGAATTATGTCTTTCGGCATTGGCAATAAGTACCTTGTAGTAATTTTCAGTTAACACTTCCCTTCTTTACAGACAGAACAGTCTCATTCCACAGAAAAAGTTCATACACAGCTCCTCCATTTGAGCACACTGGAAGTCTGTTTTTGAGTGCATCTTTGATGTGCTCGGCCCTCATTTTGACCAAAGAGGTGTGAGAAGGCTGAGCTAATGCCTGCTCTGGTGGCATATGTGAACAATTTACTTCTTCGCATAATGTCTTGATACCTCAGTACTAGAAGTCTTGTCTGGTCTCAGAACTATGAAAACTTGTGTCCCGTGTCCACTCTCCACTTCACAGAAGTGCCCTCCTTTAGCTGTCTTGATCAATGAGTTTGGGCACAAAGTTGACCACATATATCCTCTCTGAGTTCTGTTCTATCTGAACTTCTTCCTTGTATGTTGAGGGCAGGTGTGTTGCTCATGGCTTCAACCTTACCATGGTCTAACCATATACTTTGCATTAAGAGAATTTCAAGGATATTTGCTGAGGAGATTCTGTCACTTTAGCAAAGTACAGCTCTCTGTTACAGTGAGGCTTAATGAATCCTAGATTTAAAAGCCACAAAAAACCTAATGAATTATTCTGCCACCTGCATTACAAAAGGTACAGCTCTCCAGCCAGCACTTATTTTATCAGATGCGCAGTTCCTGACTGAGATATGCTGCACCTTCTAGAAAGATACAGAAACCTTGAAACGTCAACCAGCAAAAGCTGAACGGGGAGTGCTCGAGCATTTTCTGACAAAGCAGCATTTAATCAGAAAACAGTGATTTGTCAAAAGCAAGAAGTTCTGTGGAAGCCTCCTGGTGGGGCAGTGTTTTGCTGAAATGCAGCTGGAGTTCCCACAAGCTTTTGCTTCATGCCCAACAGCCCCAAGGGGTGGATAAGCAGCTTGGCTCCTCCAAACAACCCAACGTCACATCTCTGGAGCAACCTCACCTGCAAGCTGTGCTAGCCATGGGACATCCAGGCTCCCAGAGGCGGGACAACCCTGCTGAATAGGCTGTGTTCAGGGTCTTTTGGGGTCTGGGACAGCCCCGTTGCCATGGCCAGGATCAGGAATCTTCCCCTGCTCTCTTCTGTAAAAAGGTCCTGAAAGCTCAGGAGACTCAGCTAGCCTTGAGCATACCAGTTCCTTGTTGGTATCCAGGCTGATCACATAAAGTTTAGCAGGTTCTACCTTTGGGCTGAATGGGAGGGAAAAGCTTTTGGAAGATGAGAATTTCTTGTGAGGTTTCATGGCCTTGTGGATATAAACATGCAACTTTGCCTTGTGTTCAGCTGACGATCATAAGTTACCATAAGTTAACAATGTCATGCTGTTCCAAAAAAGACAAGTGCCACGCTGAGATGTATAAACAGAGCTGTAGCCTGCAAGACACATGAAGTAATCTTACCACGTAAGGGCCCAACAAGGACACTGTGTCCATTGCTGGGCACCAGTCTGCACTAAATGTGGAGGCGTGCTGGAGAGAGGCCAGTGAAACGAAACAAGAATAATCTGAGCTCAGGAAAGCGTCTTTATGAAAAAAAAAGATTAAATTAATTTAGTTTGCTTGGCCTAGAAAAAAAAAAGAAAAAAAGGGGAGGTGAATTCAAATCCCAAATAAGGCGATTATGAGGAGGGAGGCGCTGGACTGCATGTGATAGGTGGGAGAAGAAGACAGGCTAAGTTGTAACAAAAACCATTCAAGTCAGGTGTGAGAAAACGTTTGCCTCAGTAAGAGCAGAGAAGCATTGGAGTAGGCTGCCCTGGGCGTCGGACAGGTACTCTTACTCAAAAGGTTGTAGAGAAAACATGTCGGGAACAGCAGTACTATTGCTGAGCCCTTCTTGGGCTAAGGGGCGGGCTGCGTGATCCCTTGACATCCTTTCCAACCCAGCTATTATATGAACTTGAACAGCTGCTGTTTAAAGTTGTGGTTCAGTTACTGTTTGATTAAGAAGTGCTTCATAAGTACTATATGCCATGAGTGCGCCATTCAGCTTCTTTTCACCCAAAGAACAAAGTTTTATTGAACATTTCTGGCTTTTCTGCGTGATTTAGTCTGATAACTAAAACATTCATTCAACTAGCAAAACGCTACTGATTGCTGCGAGCCTTTCAAATGTCCATGAGTGTACCCTAGGTACCTTCTGTCCCCCTTCAGGTACTATTTCTGCCGTGACACATGTCCTGATATCTCCCCACATTCCTTTGCTTCCGCTTCTAGGAGCGTTCAAAATCAATATGTCTCATAGTTACAAAACAAAGTGGAAAAAAATATTAAAGAATATTTCAAGAAAGGGGAGGGAGGTTAAAAATAGGGCTATGTCAAAAGAAAATGGAAATGGCTACTTATTTTTCATATTTTTCTTGCAAAAGAAATCTTATGGAATTGTATTTGCTGAATATATATACAGGGAATAGGTGTTCTGCATTGAAGAGCTTATAATCAAAGAGCTTATGTGCTAATACTAAATAATGTTTTAAATGTAGAAATATTTGCAAAGGAAAAAAATAGCAATGGAAAAACCTTCCTTCTTAATTCAGTTGCTTGTTAATTTAATCTTTTTAGTGTATGAGCTGAAAACTGCAGGACCACAGTAATTTGTTTATTAGTAGTACAATTTCCACCTATATTTTGCTACGTTTTATGTCTTCAGGCATGCATTAGTAGGTAATTCAATCTTTGGCTGCATAACGCTTTCCTTTAATAAGGAAGGAGTTTATAATCTTAATCCAATTAAAGAAAAGAAAACTGAAGGGAGATTTGCCACAACAAAAGATGATACTAGAGGGTATTAGCTTGGGATTCTGACAGCAAGCTAATAACTGTTCATCAGGAAATCAGTGTCTTCAAATATTTTCAGCCTCAAGCGTGGAGAGCTCTTGAAAGCAGCTGGGAGACCTGTGTCTCCTCTTAAATGAATTTGAGATGCTTAGTTTCCCAGCTATAGTTAGTATTTAAGTATGGAGAGTTGTAAATTTTGACACTGAGATTTACAAGGATCTTGGCATACATTTAGTTTTGTTTTTTCTGGATATCGTTTTGTGCTAGTGCATCTTTGGACATTTATCCCTCATTTTGCTGCCTCAGAGATGTATTTTATATATATATGGCCCATCTTGTTCACAGACAGCACCTCTGGTATTATTTCAATTCTGTATCCTGTCCCTGAGAATAGCTAGTTCCAAATTATTCAGAGGGATACCAAGTATTACCCTATACCATGAATGAATAACTTGGTTTTCATTGCCTAATCCCTTGTTATGCTCTTGAATGATATCTTGGAGTACTGAGTGCTGTAAATGCCATTTTAAAATGAACCCTATTTTACCAGTTTAGGTCTTTCAACTTTTCCTACTGTGAGAAAAAAGAAATAAGAATGTGAATTTATTTTTTCTACATTGAATACTTCAGCCACGTACTGTCTGGTGGCAAAGAGCAGTTCCTAAATATTCAGTAGCATCAGTTCAAACCCCCCATAGCATCCCAGCAAACTAAATTACATTGTCTATCTGTTCATGATGAAAATGATTTCCTTTTTCATAAGCAAAGAACCCTGAAGGTAAAAGAAAGCCTTATTAAAGGAAAAGAAGAAAATCAGAGTAATAAATCAGCGGGCTGTGGTCTTGAGTTCACCCTCTTCCCACAGCAGATGGGGAAGTCACTGATCCTATCCCACCTTGGCTAGGTCCTATGCACAGCTCCCTGTCCAGGCTCTGGGGATCCCGTTGCTGGCCACCTCCATCTCTGCCCCTGAAGGAGCATGAAGTCCCCCAGGTCTCTTTGCCAGTGGGAAGGGAGGCAGGGGAGGAGATGCCCTAGGCTAAATAGCAGTAGTCAAACCATTCCATCTGTTTGCAGCCACTCTTCACAAATTACTGCTCCCTGCTTCAAATGTCTTGCTTCTAAGTACTGGGTCTGCAAGGTGCCAACTGTGCTGGCCCTCACCTCAGTACACAGTATGAGCTTTTTTTCCTTCTTCTTTTAAAAATGAAAATTCAGGCCCCTCTTCCTCTTGTTTCCCTTTCCTAGGACTCTTCCCCATTCTCTTGGAAAGCTACATTGCTGGTTGTGGTGACTCCTCAGCCCATGAGTAACCCATAGCCTGCTCTAGGTCGGGGCACAGCATGGTTTGTCCATACCTTACCAGATGTGATTAACTGCCTCTTATTCATACTATCCTCAAACCTGGCGGTATCTAAACAAGAATGCTCTACTCTAGCACGATTGCCGTGCCAGTGACGCCAGCTCCCCTGGACCCTCTTGCTCTCTAGGAGATGTGGACAGGGGACTCCCCACAGAAAGTGGCCAATGGCCAAAGCTCCAGGTTGCTCTTCTTTCCCTTTGCCCACAAGTGTCAACCATGACCCCTTGCCTGTCACATCAGGCTCCGTGTACTGTTTATCATTTCAGATCTTTTCTTCTCTTCCCTTTCCTTCATATCCTTTCTTAAATTAAACAGTGCCAACCTCTCTAACCATGAAATTTTCCTGGACACACAAGTTTTCACTGGCTTTCTGAGCTGCTTTCAGATGTACTATATGCTGCACTGGGGCAGGGGTTATCTGAGCCAACAATATCTGCAAGCATATTTAAATTTACTTTAATAATACTGCTGCATTACTTCCCTGTTTTTAATCTCTGTTTGCAACCCAGGGGAGCATTTTACATACTTTTTTGGCTGCTATTTCTTACAGAACAAGGGTCCCTATTAAATTGTCCAGAAGAGGACCCAATTTTGGCCCGTTGTTACTGATTTTCTTGTAACTGCTCATTTTGGATCATGCTAATCATAATGAGTATAAAAATCTTTTGTTCAACTCATAGTTGCTTCTAAGAACAGAAGTTCCCAGCATAGATTTTCATGCCTGTGCCAGACAGAAAAGGTGGTTAAGTGGGACAAGTATCTACCCAGATAGTTAAATGAAGCAGTCAAGGAGGGAAGTGCAATCAGCTACACCAAAGGAACCCTGCTCCACTGAGATGTGTCACTCACACTGGGACCAGCTGGACCAGAGCTCATGTGGTGGATGTCACTTACCAGCCTCAGTCTCTTACAGACCATTTGCAGGCTACAGAGCAATTCATGAGGGCCCTACCCACTCTTGAATGTTGTTGAAGAGCAGACTGCAAAGCAGGTGAAGTGGTTCAGCTGGGGAGCAGACCACTCTTTTTCTCAGGGACTCTATGCTGTCAGCTCACCCAGTGTTGGGAGGGTGCCCTTTGAAAGATGGAAGCAAGGAACAGACTAACAATAGTAGAACAGTTTGACTACAAGTCTCTTTGCTTCCTGATCAGAGCAGTGCTTGGGAGAAAGAGCTGGCAGAGTAGCAGCAAGGATTCTCTGGCCACGGTTCTCCATGGCGATGGAAATTTTCCTAAGTGGTCCTCTCACTTGTGCAGTGACTGGGCTGTGAGCAGGTGCCAAGAGCGTGCATGGAAACTTGACCTCCTCATCTGCAATAAACTTGATGCACTCCGAAGCACTGAGCTTGCTGCACATTCACCATCTGTCTGCTGTATGTACAGGAAGGCTAGCTATATGTCAAGGCAG
>KZ508265.1:8557-59379 GCA_002844005.1 Limosa lapponica baueri | reverse complement strand
GCGTAAAAAATGTGTAAAAAAACCCAGTATTCCTGTCAATTTTTAAAATGTCACTTTTGTATCCGTAATTACCAGTCCATATGCTAGATACCTGACCTTCATAGAAATAATTACCCTGGTACATTTGCAGAACTGCGAGCAAGCAATTTAGATTTGCAGTTTAACGTTAGTGGCATTTCAGGGAGAAATTTTCACTTGTCACTAAATTTTCACTTGAACACCTAAACTACTGTCTGCTGTAGACCAAGACAAGACATGCACTGACCATAAGGTTGAATTAATGGTTACTTTCAGATTAGCTTACTAAATAATTTGCATATAATGTCACGGATGAAGCAGAATAGTGTTTTCACTATACTTTTTCAGATGGAATTGGCTTTTGTAAAGCAGAGCTACCAACCAGATAGTGTTTTTCTTCTACTTTCCAAGTGCGAGACCTGTACGCTCCTCCCATCTCACAATCAGAATTAATTTTCAGACCTCATCTTTTAAAAATTACTTTACATCAGTAATTTTCCCATCATGGCTACAAAATAAGCCTGAGGCAAGCTGAAGTAATTCCACAGCACCATACTGATTTCACTCCCACGTAGTTAATGTACCGAATAATCATTGGGTGATTTGTTGGTTACTTCTGTAAGAAACTTCTATAAGAACCACCATTGAGTGTGTCAGTGTTTTGTATCAATTATTTACAGTTGTGTGATCATCTCATGGTTTTGCTTTAGCAACAAAACATGCTTAAGCAGCAGAACATGCTGCTTAAGCACAGCGAATAAAAATCACCACATGATATTGAGGAGAAATGGAAAAATGAATGACCATAATTTGTTTGAGTCTGGGGAAAGAGCTATTATAAGACATAATGGCTTTAAAAGCACACAATGGACGCGTTAGGGTTCAGCTGAGAGTCTTACCAGGCCAGGGGGCTGGTCCTACCAAAATTATTCTTTTCTGGGAAATATGGCATACATTAAAGGAATATTCAAGCTGAAAATGTTACTCAAGGAATATTCAAGCTGAATATTCAAAAGGAATATTCAAAGGAATATTTAAGCTGAAAATGGTTATAAGTGATCCAATTACATGTGTTTGTTTATTTTAAAGTTGAAGTTTGCATTGTGGCACTGGGAGAACTGGAAAATATCAATGTCTCATCCTGTTCTCATACTTTTGTAACTGTAATTCATTTAGATGCACAATACTATATTTATAGTTGTGATATTATTAAAATTAGAGCCCTGATAAATAACACAATATTACAAAAATAGATAAGCAAACTGTCATATTGTTTTATACAACTAACTCTTCTGTAGAACACTTGGTCAAATATAATGTTGCATTTTTCAAAGTTAAAGCACTTGTTCATGCTTTTGTATGTTTCTGGAAAAAGTTGTCCCCTTGTGACACGTTGGGAACTGCATATTGATGGAAAAGGGGCCAGAAAACTTTGCATTAAGTCATTTGAAAATAACTTGCTCCCACAGGTTTTAATCACCTGGGGACCAGAGCTATAAAATTGGGACAAAGTAAGAACTGTCCTTATTAATTAGAAAGATATATGAAGATTCTTATATGGGTATTGTCATAATGTATTCGGTCTAGCAAGAATCAATATAATTTTTTAGCTTATACAGTCTTCAGAAAAACAACAACTATACCATAAAAGTATCAGTATTTCACCAAAAGACAATATTAACTCATGAGGAATGAGCAAAAATCAGCTCCCTAGAAAAATACAATATGAAGATGACAAGGTATTAGATTAGTTGTGAGCTACTTAATGCTTAAAATCAAGAGTGGGTTTCCTTGTTCAGTTTCTACTTATGTGCAGGAGTGGCTTGTGGTACAATAATGGAATTAGAAGATGAGGCAGACAAATTCATGTTTTAAAGTCTCTGGTTCATGGGGTACTTTGACACATACTTTTTTGCAAGAATAAGAAATTACATGTGGAACCGTAAGTAAGAATTCAGCATAGAAAACGCTCTCATAACAGTGCCTGGATTTGCTCACTACAGCCAAAAACCCCACAGCTGCAGCTCTGTGGCTCTTTTCAAGAAGGATCTGGAACAAATTAGGCTAAGCCTTCTGCTGAGGATGATGCCTTTCTCTGTCAGTCATCTCTGCCATCAAGCTGTACTATGTTTGCTGTTACACATTTGCTCCTACTAATTTGTTTGCAGAAGTCATTGATTGAAGTGGATGTTTGATAAAAATCACTGGTAGTTGATATTTTGATTGGTCCTAGGAGCAAGGAGCATGCATCTGTACTGATCTGATTCCAGGACATGACAAAGCCTGCGTACCTCTTAAGCATCCTATTAAATTGAATTATAAGCATTATTAAAAATGGTTTGATATCATCAATCCCTTCATCCTTTTAAGTTCTGTTCATTGTTAAGTGTCCTACAATTACAGTGCAAGTTGTAGTTTGCTGCTGGTAGCAGTTCTCTCTCTGTACTTTGTGCCTGGTACTTAGTAATTTATTTTAGACATGGAAGTAGTCTGAGCAGTTATTGAAACCTGTGACCTTATTCACCTTATCTTCTATACAGTACTATTGAATTAATTAGCAGTATTGATGCTTAACCCTACAAGGACTGATTTTTAAGTTATTTTAAGGCTTTGCACCAAGGTGACAGCATAAAATTACATTTACATTTACTTTCACTGAAGAACCTTAATCAGGAAGAGGCATAAAAGGCTTGTTTTAGCTGAAATGTGAATTAGGAGGCCTGGATTTTAGTGCCTTTACTGAAATGCAGTTTTACAGACTTTTTTAGACATCTTATTTGCCAGTGAGAAAAAAAGGTTCTCACAAGAAATCTGGATAGATAAAACAGTTTAAAAATTGGCCAAGGCAATAATTGTAGTAATATATGTCAAGAGTATCTGAAAAAAGGATCACTGTGTTGTAGTTAAAAAAATATTTTCGTTCAAATAGAGTTAAACACAGATTATGTGCAAGAATATGCACTTTCAATCAAGACTACAGTCAGAATCGTACATGCTGCAGCAGTTCTTAGGAGAAGTCTTATCTTTGACTTCAGATAGATAGATATAGAGGTAGGTAAAAAATGAGAAGTATTTCTGCATCCCTCTCCCTCTACTGGTATATATATATTTGTACTTATGCATGTATGTATGTATGTGTATTGATAAAGAGACAAATTTTGAGAGATCATATACTGATTTTTACTTGTGCAGACAACATTTTGCACATTAAGAAATTTCTCTGTGTGTTTTTGAATAATGTTAGATTCTCATATAAATGGATTTTTCAAGGAGTAGTCTTTAAGCTTATATGGGTGAGAAAGCACAGATATGTGTGTTCTCAATACACAAATTTGTACTCTTTTTTAACAATATCCATCTATTTACAGCTCTACTCTCATGTGCTTCCTTTGTCCCAAGAGTGTATTTTGTTTTCTGCAAGGTTTATGTACAATTGATTATGATCTGCAAGTCTCACTGTAAAACAGCAGACTAATACATGCAACATGGAAGTCAACTGATAATTCAACCAATATTTTTCAGTGAATAAATAAAATAAAATAAATATTTCCTCATGTTTTTTATTTCCCTAACTCTGCATTTCTTGGTTCAATTTCATTATGTGAGCTTGAAAGAAAATTATATTTTTTGGATTGCAACAAAGAGTGAAGCACCAAATACCTTTTTTAAAAAATATATTTCTTGTCCAATTTTGAAATCTCCAGGCACCACTGCACATTCTTGGTGCGGTAGAAATGAAAATCCAGGTGTGACATGCTTTATCTCATGGCTCTAGAAAACATTAGCCTTTACTAATATAGTACTTAGAAAAGAGAATTAAAATTAACTGTATTTAATACTATTTCTGCTTATTTTACAGTTTAACAATAATGCGCAGAATGTCAGTTGCTTTAATCATCTTGTCCAAGCTAATGTGAGGAACAAGAAGAAGCTGAAAGAAGCTGTCTATAAAATCTCTGCTAAAGGAATTACAGATTACAAAAAAGGCTTTAGCTATGCTTTTGAACAGCTGCTAAATGTAAGTATGAAAGTTATCTCTTGCTGTACAGTGAGGAAAGAGAACTTGAATGTTCAGATGGCCACTGCACACTAGACGTTGTGTAACTAAGTGGTAGAACTGCAAACCTTTATTTAAAAAGTAAATGTATCTGAACAACATATTTTTTTCTTTGCAAATCCCCCAGCAGGCTGCTAAGCTTTGGGAATAAATTTGATTTTCAGTGTGTTGTACTGTTTTTGCTTCATTCATTCATTCAGTTTGTCGTGTCAGCTGGCACATAGCTGTGATATGGTGTATTTATTACATGTCGTAAATAATCAACCATGGCTTGAGCAGGACAGAGGGAAGCAAATTACTTAGTTAACAGAGGAATATTAAGCACCTGAGAATATTCTAATTCCTTTCTCTTTCTCATGAATAAAATTAATAGTTTCCTCAAAAATTAAATGCATTTTAATGTCTCCATGTTGTAATTAAATTGTAATTTCTAGTTTGCACCCAATCACAAGCTTTCTAAGTAGTAATGTTTCCTATTTACCACAAATGTTGGTAGCACATTGCTAGTCTTTTTTTTTTTTTTTAATAGTTTGTATAGTTTGAAAAAAATATGCTATATTTCATCTTCATGAAGACTGCATGCTGGATCTTCACCTTAACGTAAATAAAGCTATACCAATTTACAGAAGCTGAGGAACTACCTTAATAAATATAAAGTGTGGGTTTTTTTTAATATATCTGTTTTGTCTCTCAGTGTACAAATGTGGGTTTTTTTCCCTAATCTGCCAGATTCTGGACTTCAGGGAGCTTTCCTGCCATTGTAGATGCATCTTAGGGCTAGAGCAGGTTGAAAAATTTCTAACCCTTTTAAATTTTGATGGAGGAAAAAAAATACATTGTTTTCAAGGGTATTTTCTCATCAGCTCATTAGATGAGCAGAGGGGTTTGGTGGCGAAATGATTGTGTGCCCTCTGCTGATGGTTATATAAAACTGCAAACAGGATTTAAAAAGCTGTCAGACTTTTTCCGACCGGGCTGAAAGGCATTTCCCCTTCTATTCATTCATCTCGTTTAGAGGAAACCAGCAAGACACAAGAAATTTTGCCAAATGAAGCTTGTTCCTCATAACATTTATTTTTGATTAAAATGAGGTATTACGTTTGGTGCAGCACCAGATACGTACTTTCTGTACTGGCAGCATTAAGAAGACTTGAACACAGGGGAAGTCTCAAAGTCCACTTGTTTGTGGGACTAAAAAAATTGCTTAAAAAAATAAATGGACGTCAGTCTCATAGTGGGACCGTGTGTCTCATAACTGGAGACAGAGGTGTGATTAGCCTCCCACAACCTCTGCAAGCCTGTAAATTATAGCTGGGCAGCGTGGATGTGTATATCAAGGGAAATTAAGAGATTGCACTAGGTTATAGAAATACAGTCATCCTCTCCAGATATTGGCAAATCCATTTGGCAGGAAGAGTAAAGGGCTGGTGATGGAGTTAGCGCTAGACTCTGATGACAAGACAGTATAATAGGATGATATAATATAGGCTTAAAGAAATAATAAAAAATATGCTTTGGGATAGTTTACAGTTATATATTTATGAATTCAATCACTCGAATTGCTTTAAGGTCCATGGAAACGGAATATTTTTTAACAGCTCAAATTTTCGTAATCATTTTGTGGGTAATGTTTCTGGATGACAGTTATTTCAAACAATTTTCTGAGTACTAAAGTAATGTTTCTCTTCTGCCATGAAAACCTTACTGTCTGATGTGTTGCTAGATGGAAATAGGCACCTCAGGGTTTTTTAGCATACTAATTCAAGTGATTATCAATAATCTGGATTCCATCATATTTATGCAGTATTTTTCCATTATTTATTGTTATATTAACTTGTTATTTCTTTGAAAATAATAATATTTCAGCTTCAGCAATTCAGGAGGGTTTTTTCCTTCATACCATAATAACTACTATTTGTCAAAGAAATTATCTTGAAATCATCTCTTCTTGAGTAGTTGATTTTTGATTTAGTTTACTTTTTCCTTCCTCGGTGGTGTGAAACACATAATGAAAAAGTGTCATGTCACGAGGTGTAATCGCAATCTGCCCTTTAAGGAGTGAAACTTGTGTAAAACAAAAGCAATTTTAGGCACAATATAAAATGGATCATGCTTTGCGTCTGTTTGAAAGAAAAAAAAAACCCCACCTAACAACAGGTTTTTATCAAGTGCAAGAGAGCACAAAAAATTAATACGTGTACTCAGTTGCAACTTGAATTCTAATGTGGTTTAAGCTAAGCAGCCACTTTTTGTCCTGGGGAAGCTGCTGTACAGGCAACACATTCCTCATCAGCTGTGATCTGTGATGGGAGGGCAGAGCCATCCGTTGGACTGCTGAGGCAAACTGTTCAGAAAAATAATGAAATTACTGCATTAGGTTTGAAAAACCCCTTATATTCACTCCCTGAGTCAGTATCTCTCCATCTTTGTGCAAATTTTGGGGGAAAAAAGATGTGTTGTAAAGGAAGTTCTGCCTTCCTCTTGGTCCCTTGTAAGAGATGTATTAAGTTCATTCATCAACATGTGAAGTTTTTATGGTCAGAAAATATCATATGATTTGACCTTATGTATGATCACATTTCCATGAAAAAAATCTTGGCTTTTCTTTTTTCCATGACATGACTTTGGTGTCTAAACAGTGTAATGCAAGTAAATGCCCTTCTGTAAGTACTAGGAGATAAAGAAAAGACACTGCACTTTTCCTGATACTGTATTAGCAAATGCTAAGCTGCTAGAAAAATCCTGACTTTGTTAAAACAAAGATTAGGTCAAGTTCACATTGCTCACAATACCACTTTTTTTTTTTTTTTTTATACTATGAGCTGGCTTTGGTCCCCTTCCCTGTCATCTCTTTGGTTTCCCTCTGATTTTATTTTAGCCTGTATATTAAATCACTGTAAATGTAGGTGAGTTTCTTTATTTATGAACTATCCAACTCTACTTTTATTACTTTTTTAATATCGAAAATATTGCAGCCCAAAGCAGTATCTTGTAGGTGATATTTCAAAAGCAAAAAATGGTCGTAAATTATTTAATTCCAAATGAAGCACAGTGTGCTGATGAGATTGGAGAGAATGTATTGATTTCAGGCTTTTCGTCTTTGTTGTTACATGTATGAAAATCTTTGGATTTTTTTTTTCAAATGATTAAATAAGTAGTTATTCACTGAATATTGAACTACCAATACAAATCATGTCTAAGGAATAATTATTCATCTGTTAATATAGTGATTACAAATAAAGTTTTTGTATTTTAACTCCACTGTAGAACTGTGGAGCTGCAATACTGAGGATTATGGGCTGATGTTTGAGGGTTGGCTTTGGTGTTTCAGTGTCTTTATTGCAGAAGAATAAGGAATCAGATCAGAGAGTAGGATGAAAAGTAATGAAAGGGAGCACCTGACCAGCCAGGTGAAAGTTAATCATTATCTAGTCACAAAGACAAAGCAAGGGACAACTAGGTACCTTGTAAGGATGACCCTCCCATTTCCTTTTCTGACTGTATAGTGAATTCATACAGCAAAATTCAGGCTTGTGGAAAGGGAAGTTGAATTTATTTTGCTGAATCTTTAAGGATTTTACTTTGTCACATCCAACTACTCAGAAGTACCAAGATGTGTCTGACTCGGACCATTTGTATGCAACACAGAGAACAAGGAATGCTGGCTGTAAAATTCATGAACAATTTGCTCAGACTGGATTCTTAACTTTTAGGGACTAAGGAAAGAAGACGAATGCCAAAGGGGGAGCCTTTGGCTCCTTTCATAAAGAGCCAAAATTCTTATTCATCTCTCTGTTGTTCTGGCTGGGGAACAATGTTTTTGTTCCTTTGCACAGCACACTGCATTTTTCTCAGTGGCTTTACTAGCTACTGCTGAATTAGGAGTCAGAGGGGTTTCTTCTTAATTGTCTTCATTCCAGCCTTGCTCTCCAGAAATAATGGCACATGCTCAGCTCTTCCCTTCTGACTGCAATCTAATTAGAAAAGGAGGTGACGGAGAGATCTTAATAGTTTTTGCAGCTGTAGCTTGGCTGCAATGTATTATTTAAACCTGATTCTAAAATATTTTTCTAAAGATTATCTATTAATTTAATGATGATGATGAAGATGATGATAATAATAAACAGGAAAGAATTAAAAAAGTGGAAGATGGAGCTTATTTTAAGGAAATAAGACAACAATAGCAAATGCCAAAATATTTCTTAGTTTATAAGGTAGAGTTTTTAGATGTATGTACAGGATGACTAAATTATCAGTTTTCATTCAAGTGGTTGGTTAGCTTGATAGTTTCTCTGAGTAGGAGTCCAGCAGAAAAAAAAAAAAAAAATATTCAGTAATTCATTAGAGGGTCATTGTTCCCAAATTTCCACAAGGACAGTAAGAACAAGAAAAAAAGTAAGGATGAGAAAAGAGTAAAAATATTTAGAAGCCCTCACTGTACAAGTCTTATGCAGATCATCTGTAGAGGAATGCTGTGGGGTTGATGCGATGGGTATGAGCTAAAGAGCTTTTCTCATGTTGGTGGAGGTGAAAGGAACCACCAGATCCCCATTCCTCTGTGTTGAGCCAGATCTGAAATAAGTCATATTTGACTTTCATGGAACATAAAAATGATTTTGTTTGGTTTGGAGGTATTTTTTTTTTATTATTTTTTTTTATTTTTTTCTTTTTTTCATTTGGAAAGGAGTATTCAGTGAAATCCTAAAAGACTTCAGAAGTTTTGCCATTACCATGTTAAAATAGTAAGCATGTTGATATGAAAGCCATCAAATATAAACAGTTTTATTCCTTACAGCCTGAAATTTAAAAAAAAAAAACTTCTGTTTGTGTCTCCTACAGCACAGTGTCTCTAGAGCTAACTGCAACAAGATTATTATGTTGTTTACGGATGGTGGTGAAGAAAGAGCACAAGAAATTTTCCACAAATACAATGAAGACAAAAAAGTAAGTGATATATGAAAGATTTTACTACTTAAAATACAGCAGCAAAAAGAGGAGCATTTAAGTATGGAAGTGAAAACATCTTTGGTATGTGTATAAAGTACATTTAAAAAACATATAATTGAACGTTAAGACACTTAAAGCTTTTTCAATCTATAGCATTTTTTTAAAAAAACATAGGATATATTTAGTATTTTACACCTTGTGACTCATTGGTGTCAAGCAGTACAGAAATATACCATAAGCCATAAAAAATTAAACTTTTTATTGACATTTTTCTTTTATTAGTGTAACCTTTCAATTTAAATTATACATATATATCTCCTCACTGTGAATATCTTCTACGTATTTTTGTCGATCATCAGGCAAAGGCAAAGCCAGATCTCAAGGTTAGAATCTGATTCTGAATAGATTTGGTCTGGAACAAATGCACATGTTTTTCCCAGTGAGGCTAATTATATGTCTGAATGTCTTAGCTAGGAGTGAGATGGCTTTCTGTTGATGAAATTTGACCTGTGGTTCAACCAGAATTATGGGTTTGACACGAGAATCATTGGATGACTTGTGGTGTTCAGATTAGATTGGATTATTAGCTATGCTGTTTTTAAATTTTGAATCTAATCAAACTTCTGGTCTGGCTTTTGCATTCTTACGGATGTAAAACTGCATGAATGTGTGTGTGAAATAAAACAGCCTTGTAAATTGTCTTCCACTACGTTTCAGTGCAAATCATTGTGTTTAGAAGATTAATCACTTTCTAAATAAAAGTTAAATATGAGCTGGATTCACACTACAACGAAGAATTTACCTTTTCTAGTGCTTGGGGATGTGCCTATACCTGCTGGTTTGGGGTTTTTTGTTTTGTTTTCAAAAAAAAGCAGCTAGAAGTTAGATCACAATTCATCAAGACACTTTAACAGTTGCCATGGATGCTTATGTATAAAGCAATGGAAATACTTCATTTGAAATCCTCATATATTTGAATTAATCTCTTCAAAAGAAGAACTAGAAATGCAAGACACAATTTCCATCTCGACCAGTGATTCACTCAGTGACCTTGAATAATCATTTTGTGTCTGCTTGATAATAGCGTTTCACATAGAATGATATGGTGGGGTTTAGTTAATCTTTGTGTCTGAGCTGAAAGTACTTTTTAAACTGGTAATTAAAAGCAAGAACTGAAATCATAGCAACTCATTGTCTGGCACACATGGTTGTATTCTGCAAAATATATGCAGAGATTACTCTTCAAATTTGAACTTGGTAGCTTTCATTGTGTTATAACAAAAGCCGTCAGCTAAAGGAAATACGTGCAAAAGGGAGAAGATGTGTGATTCAGTTCTTATTATTTTCCATTTAATTTGCCGTGTTAGGAGCAAAGTAAAGCAAAATATCCAGTCCAAACAACAAAACAGATTTGTAGTATTGAAAGTTTTCCTCACATCATGCCTGACAATTGATTATCATGTGAAGTATAATGAATAAAATGTAGGATTTAGTAATTTAAAATGGTTATTTTCCTGCTTCCTTTAATACTGTAAATTTGTGCTGCCAAGGGTAGGGAGAAGAGGGAGAAATAGCAAAAAAAAACCCTCATAGGTTGAGATAAAGACAGTTTAATAGAAGAGTAACAGAAGAGAAAATAATACTAATGATAACAACAACAACAATAATAATAACAAAAGAATATACAAAATGAGGGATGCAACAAAATTGCTCACCACCTGATGATCCCAGCATACCCTGGCCAGCCCCCATTTATACACTGAGCATGACGTCTATGTCCTTTGGGCAGCTGGTCCTGTCTATGCTCCCTCTCAGCTTCTATGGAAGCTGAAAGAGTCCTTGACTTCATATAAACATTACCTGTCAACAATTAAAACAACATGTGTTATCTCATACATCCAAACTACAGCAGGTACTAGAAAGAAAACTACTCTATCCCACCTGAAATCAGGACAATATAATATAATACACTGTCATTGTCTTTTTCCCTCTAGTGAATGAGGATTTGGGAGTTTTATTGTATGTAACAAATGTGTAATGATGATAATGGTTCAAATCTTAGTGAGCACTTACATTTTTTTTTACTTGTCTAATAAAATACTGGGTGGCTAGATGCCATCCTGTACTGGTTTTCTCCAACGTGACATTAGAAATACAAGAAATACTAAGAAAGTTTTTGCAGATATAATTTGCAGATACAATTCATAATAATAAATCTGTTTTCCCCTTAAATTTTTCAATCAGTAACAATCCTTATGGTGTTGAAAGGAAATTTATCGATGAAAAACTTCTAATGAGATTGAAACAGTAAATTCATTTTTAGGAATAATAATCACCCCTGACAATCTTTCATAACATTCTAATATTTTTAAAAATAAGAATAATGCAAAATATGCCTGTGGTCATGCTCTCCCATAGTAAGACTAAACTTGATTCCAGAATGATGACATGTGAGCTCTCTTCTTGTTCCCTCTCTTTGTACTTTAATGTTAATCTTAATCTAATATAATAACATAATTGGCAGATACATTTTAACATGAAAAATACACATATACTTTTAATTTTGTAAAGTCATAGTCACAAAATATTACTTTCTTAAGTAGTATATTAGGCTGCTGACATATATTAAAAGATGAGTGGATCTAGATTCTGTTGTCTTTATTGCAGTTAATATATATTTTATTTCATAAATGGCCCATTGAATGTAAGACCAATTTTATAATTATTATTTGTAGAGAGACTGTTCAATATAAGGTGTTAAAAAGTGTTCTGTCGTAGCACTTCATAGTCTAAATAAATATCAGCTGATGTCTTTTCATGCCTGCTCTGCACTTGTTTGAACATTTCTCTTCGTATTTTGCATACAGTATAGAAAAGATGAATCTTTATTATCTGATTATGTCACAGTCAGTAACTTCCCATCTTAGGTACGCAGTGTTGGAATTTTTTTTTTTTTGCTTGTACAAACAAAAGACCATTCATTCAAACCTATTAATCCTTGTTTTCATCTTCCTGATGTAAAACTGCTTCGGCTCTAAAAGTATTTTTTCTTCATGTCAGTTACTTTGTCATTCCTTGGCATGAAAGAAGATTCAATAAGTTTTGGCCCATTAGATGGCATGACTTAGTGCACTTGTTTGCAGTGCCCTTAGAGCAACCTTCAAGTTAAGATGTGAAAGAATACAATAAACAATTGGAAACTACTAAAAGAGCACCCTAGAATTTAGAGGCTGGAAAATTCTCCTGTTAAATTAGGGGATTTAATCTGTTTGAGATAATTTACAGATCAATTTAAAGTAGTTTTCTGTCTTTACAAATTATTTCAAGTGTGAATATGGGAGTTATTATAAAACTTACACAGCAAAATTTTGAGAAGAAACGTTTCTATTTTTCATCTGTTTAAAGTGGAAAATCACAGCTGTGAGTCACCTTTACATGCCTTTTTCTTTTTATAAAGCCAGATTTTATTGTAACAGACTGAAACTACATGCCGTGCCTGATATTTGAAAACTGGCATGTTTACCTTTACGGTGACATTTGGGGCACTCACATTAAATGTGTGAAATACCACACACGTGCTAAATTTCAGGAATGGTGGTGGTAAATTTTCATTTTATTTGCACTTATATTACAGATGGCTTCACTGAAGATACCAATATAAATTTAATTGAAATGGAGGCCCAGTAGGCGTTCTCCATCCTGAGAATTTTGAATTCAGGTTGAAAATAGAAAACCAACTACAGCTTCTCAGGGCAGATTGTGCACCCTGAAATCTGTGTTTTGAAGGATTGCTCAACTTATGTGAGTAGGAAAAGACCTTAAACATACCTCATGCACTTTCAGTAGTTTGAAGGTTCCTGGCATGACAGGCTTGTGTGGATCGGATGGATTGATCTGACTCACACAGGTAAAAGAATCTGACCCCTCAGGTAGGAGGAGAACCTTAAAGTGGGCTTCGTGTCCCACTTCCACAGAATTAACTTTCATGACTGGTACTGGTGAGGCTGCACATTGAATATTGTGTCCAGTTTTGGGCCGTCACTACAAGAAAGTCATTGACGTACTGGAGCATGCTCAGAGAAGGGCAACAAAGCTGGTGAAGGGTTTAGAGAACAAGTCTAATGAAGAGCAGCTGAGGGAACTGGGGTTATTTATCCTGGAGAAAAGGAGGCTAAAGAGAAACCTTATAACTCTCCACAACTACCTGAAAGGAGGTTGTAGCAAGATAAGGGTAGGTCTCTTCTCCCAAGTAACAAGCAACAGGACAAGAGGAAATGGCCTCAAGTTACATCTGGCAGTGATTTCTTCCAAATGGGACATATTCAGCATGTCAATAGAATGATAAAATGAAATATCTATGAGAAAGCACTTGCAAAGCTTTCTTCTAAAACAAAAATACCTCCAACTGTTGTTACCAAAGGAGGGAACCAGTTTCTTCATTGATTTGAATCCATTATCGTACAACTGTAAGTCAGTAAAACTAAAAAGTAAACTGTAAATCTAGGCAATGGTGTATGAATCATTCTAGACAAGGCTGAAAGTGTTAGTCCTCACTACAAATGACCATTGAAAAAGACCGTGACATTTCCACTTGGGGTAGCCGTGGGATTCTCATCAGGTGTCAGATTGAATGAATGTAACTTTCTAGTGTTACTCATAGAGCGGAAAATAGAAACAGCATTTTTCTCAACACTAATATCAACTTCAAATAGAGCTTAATAGTTGTCAAAGTGTACCCCAACAGTTCTTGCCTTTCTGAGCGTGTGGCAGATTTGTGACACAGGATATATATCATAAAATAATGAAATTAAGGGTTGGATGAAGCAAGCAAAATTCTGGTTTGTATCTGAATGGGATGTAGCATAGCTTTATAGATAAAATTTAAGCCAGTTTTTAAGCTTTCTGGATTGTAGATTGTTCTCTGGCCTTCTCTACATTAGCTTTCTGTGATCTTGAGACAACCAGCTGCTAAGATATTTCTCATTCCTCCTGATAGTCCTCCTGTCCTGTGAATTTCCTTGGAGTGATGGTACAGGAAATCTCATGTAGAAGAAATCTCCATCTAGCTGGTTAAACTGGCTTCCTTGCCCCCTTCCTAATCACTTCTGTCCTAAGAGTGTGTCATATTCCAGCTGTTAATTTTAATTTATTGTATCTACTGTAACATGCAAAACTGGTAAAGCTAAATTCTGTGTGAACCTTGGGTCAGTACTCATAAATTCCACAATCTATTCCTTTTTCTTTCAAAGAAAAAGTGGAAACCATGTATTAGAGTGCTCACTGAAGAAATACTTTATTATTAAGGCAAATTATCTATATTTTACCTCTTTCTTAGCTCCAAGGGTTTGCACTGTCCCAGCTTCTGGGTTCCTAACATAGATTAGTGCCACAAAATTAGTGAATTTAAATATTCCACATCAGCAGTCTTCCTTCTGTGACACTCATTACCCAGACATGCTTCAGTAAATAGTCGAGTTGCACAATACTAAGCTTTTCAAGGTCATATCTGTGTAAATCCATGCAATAACATTTTTTTTCCTCAATTTCTTTTTCAATATATTAGGCACACTTTTTTCCATATAAGCCTAACTTTCGAACCACAGTTAACTGATGGTGTGTGAAGCCCTCTTGCCCCACTAGGAATCAGAGTATAGCAGTATACTTTTTTTCAAAAATACTGTCCTTTTAGCAATCTTCCCCTAAGCTCACTTACCACTAGCATGTGTCCGTGCCGTGACAATGCTGTTAGATTACAGCAGTCTATCACAGCCTTTCCCACACTGTCTTTCATTGACCGCTTTTACTTTTGGACTATATAACATCACATTTAAGGGTTTTCTTAAAGGCTTCAATAAGAAGTCATATCCATTCTATTTCTTCTCCCCTTTTTCATCTACTTTTCCGTTCAACCATCTCATCCCATGTGCTGTTCTATATATGTACAGTAGTTTGTTGAGCAAGATTGCTGCAGACTTAGGAGGTGCAGCAGAAAGTACAGTGGGTCAGAGGAGGGTTTATTTTAGGCATGCATAAGAGCCTCTTCATGTACATGTCCACATACACGTTTGTGTGTTGATACTGAGTTTCTCTTTAGGCCAGTGTTTTCTTATGAGCATGAGTCCATTTGGGTTACCATGTGACCTTTTTATCTACTGTGCAAGATAAAAATCCATGTGGTGGTGTTGAGAACAGCAGAAGGCTAATGAGAATTTTAATACAGCTTTGTTGAAAAGTCACCTTATCAGCCATATTAGAATCATGCGTATCTGTTACATAAAACCAAAGTGGCAGATTATTTCATTCAAATTTGGCATGGAGGGGGCAATTTGATACTTCTATTTTTGTTGATTTTCAATTCCGAACCACTACATTAATAGTGATTGATTCAGGGTATCACACAGAGGTTGATGCTGCAGATGGCATAAAATGATTAATCAAGGCAACAGGGATAGGATATCGCTTAATATAGAAAGCACATTATGTTTGTTTGGGGATGAAAGCAAGAGAGTCAGACTGCATTTTGCTTATTTATACAAACAAAGTACTTCATACAGCATAACTGGTTGAGGTTAGATATTAGAAGGTTCATCCCATCTCAGTTACCCCGTGTATTAACTCTGCATTCATGCTAGTGAATGTGGATTGCAGTGAAATTCAGAGTTGATTGTATACTTCTGTAATTCAAGAATTGGAGGAATGGGATGTTCTGCATTGGTCAAATTAATACCTAGGCCATGCCTGATGATGTTTATTTAACATCTTCTTTAAAGTATCCAGTTCCACAGCTTCCTTAAGTTTTCACATTTTTCTGTTTCAACACCTACCTTTTCAGAAAGTGTTCCCTAAATTTCCTTGAGGTAAAATAAGCCTAGAGGGTTTCTTCTTTTTACAGAACGTAACGATTTTACATTTGTTACAGAGAAAAGTAATTCTCATCATCATTCCTCTTACATTTTAAGAAACTATTTTTATGTTGTCACCCTCATCCAACTTTTCCTTTTAACTTTTGTCTTTTCAATTAAGCAAACTAATTTCTTTCAAATTCTCCTACACTATGTCTTAAATTCTTTTCACTCTTCATACACTCTCCCATTGTTTACAATGGCATGGCATGTTATCTCTACCTTACTTAAAACATGCTCTCAAACAGTTGGAGAAACTTAATGGCATCAGTAGAACAGAGTAGTTTCTGTAGCTTTTCTTCATGCAACACGTATATACAGCATAGTATATAACTTACATTTTGAAACTGCATTATATTATTGAAATATATTTGGTTTTACTTTTCTCTGAAAGTTTTTTTCCCCTAACTGCTGTTTTTTACAGGTATCCTTCAATTTCAGCTTCTGTGTTTGATTTCCTAAGTATTTTTAATCTTACAGTGCATTAGACAGTTTCTTCTTGTACTTTTAATGTATTCCTCTTCATGAATTGCCAGCTTTCTTGTAATCCTTTATTTTTTAGATTATCTTCCCACAATACTCAGCTAGCTAGTTCTCTGAGTTTGTTGAAGTCTGTCTCTTTGAAATGTTATCCTTGTTTTACTGCTGTCATACCTTCCTTTCCTCAAAATGAAAATCACTTCTTGATCTTTCATGCAAGTGATCTTCTTTCTTCTAGATTTTCAGTTAATTCCTCCTTAAAATTCAGAAATAAATCTAACTGTTCTTGGTATCTTCTAGAATAAGAATTTTTCCTAACCTGCTACAAGATATGCAGGAATTGTGATTCACATCATATTGTTTTATTCACATGAACCTATATAGTTAAAGTTAGAAATAATTTTTATATGCTTTATATGCTAAAGGAAGTACCGTAAGAAAATCTCAAAGAACTGACTGTAATGAGTGCAGTTGTAGACAGAGAAAATGTAAGTTGTATTGCTATAAGTGCCACATAAGAGATACTCACAAATCCTATTCATTTAAAAACATAAAAGTGGAGAAAATTTATGTTAAGAATTGTGTTCTGCAGATAGAGAAGCAAAACTGGACACAAGCAAAAAAATAATATGATTATGAAGATAAAGAGATGCTTTTCTATAAAATTGCCTGTTACATAGTCAAGATTCTGATGTTTGTGTACTCAGTGAGTCTAGAGTTTTCCAAAAGTTAACTTTACAACTTTGGTATAAAAGTGCAACTTTCTGGGAAGAAACCGCATAATTTGTCCAATGAATAGAATAAGTAATGTAACTAAGCTAGCACAACTGAATATATTTTTAAAATGAAGTAACTATTACCAGGTGACTAAAACTTGATACAAATCTTTGTTTCTAAATGCTGATTAGGCCAACTGGTAGGTGGATTTGAGCGTCAGTTGAGCATTAGTCCCTTCATAAATGGAATTGTTTCAGATGGGATGGAAACCTCTAAATAAAAAGATTTGGTGATGCACTGGGGGAAAAACCAGACAGAAATATGTAGGAGGAGGCTTTATACTGGGTCTCAAAGGGAGAAGATACAGAATGGGAATCTCTGTAGTAGGCAAGAGAATAAGGGAACAGCTGAAACAGATGGTAGTGCAAGATGTATGCATGCAGCAGCCTAAACAGATGACAGGTAAAGAAGAAAACTAAAATTTTAAGAAATAAAGTTACAATCCATTCAGAAAACAAGAAATATGTGTTTGTATATTCAAGAAGAATAACAGAAGAAAAGGATATGGAATGGGAAATGAGAAATCATAAGTGTAGGTGTACTGTAAACTTGAGCAAGTAGAAAACCTGTGCAATGTAAATGTGAAGTATTAGAGATGGATGCAGACATTGTAAGGAAGAGTTGCTTTTTAGGAGAACATCAGTACCTGAGATAGAGGAGCACTGTTTGAGAAAGCTTATAAAGAGAAAGAATTATTGCATGTAATTAAGAAGGCCTTTTTGTATTGCATTTTGACACAAAGCAAAAAAAAAATAATTCACATCTTAAGTAAAGGTTGAGTTTTCTGGTGAGAAACAAACAACAAATACCAAAGTCTCTACTTAGAAAATGACTTGGATTCAAAGTCCTGATTAGTTCCAAAGAGAAGGCTAAAGCCTGTTCTGTCATATGCCCAGGAAATCATAGTCACACTCTTTAATCTTTTGCACTATACAGGATGAATTTTAATATGCAGAATTTAATGTACTATACAGAATATATTGTCTTTAATATAGGACTGAGAAACTGACTTGCAATCTTGTACTTGTGTGGTTATGGAAAATAACATTCAAGCATGAGCTTTTAATTATTTTCTCTTGAGGGTTTCATAAGCATTTTTACAGGTATTACACCTAAAAAATAGAGGGAAAAAATTTTAAAAATCTCTTTGTTTGTTTTTTTTTTTTCACAACAGAGTCAGCCCCCATATGTAGTCTTTTAATTCTTAGCCTATTATGTGTCTCCATTCCTCTGTTTCTATATTCAGCTTCTATTTGAAGTCAGTAATTTTAGTAAAATATAGCCTTGTAGCAAATTCAAAAATTATGTATTCAATGTTTGCTGAGGCTTAGGTGGGAATTCTGTGCTTCATAATCTCACTATAATATACATAATAATATATAATATACATAGACTCATATATGGCAAAAGAAAACACTTAATCCATACTGACCAAAGAACCTGGAGTCCAAGATGCAAATGCATTTTTTTTTTTTATAATTCTGACTTTATTTAAATGGATCTTTTTAACAAGAAAGAACTTGGTTTATTTATAAATGATTTTATGAAGCCACCTTTTTGAAGGTGATGAATCGTATAATGCAGACTGTCCATACTGTATTCTGGGTCCTACATGTACACAGGAAGAACAACAACCTCAGTGCTTTCTGTTGCAAACTAAATCTGTAGATGCTATTTTATTTGAAAACAAAAACAAAGACAAACCCAAAACCCTCTAAAGCAATATTTTGTCTATAATAAAATTCTCTGTAAGAAGTATATTTCTAAATAAGGCTGAAGACCTTTTTTCTTCTTTTCAATGAAAAGATTTTGCAAAGATTATTAAAATTCACTTATCTCACATCATAGACTGAAAAACAGCTTATATCTTGTCACCTAAAAAGTGATTTCACTACAATACATTGTCTCTGTTCTTCTCTTTCAGCTATCGTGAATGCAAAATTGACATCTAGATTTACTGAGAACACTCTGTTACAAACTGTTAAACACACCAGGGCTATAGACAACCCCCAAGGTTGTTTTACCTGTGATTGCATATAGGATCTGTTCATTTCTATTTTTTTTTCTGAAAATTTAGTTTATTTAGCTGATTACAGAAGAAATGAAAATGCACATCATTCAGTGTAGGAGTGAATTGTGTCATTTTATTATTATTAAACTATCCATAGGCTAGATGGTATCTGTAAATCTGTGTATGTGCAATGTTTCTCATAGATAAACCTGAGAGTTCAGGTGCAGTTTGGCAAGAAGTACAATGTGCGAGCATGGACAGTGATTGCATTAATTGCTAACCGTGAAGGATGGTCTCTGTTACATGATTGCGCATAAGACTGGGTCTTTCAGCCATGCCAGGACATGTGCCAGTTGCTGACAACAGGCGTCGTCACTCCCTGCTCGGGTCAGTAATGGAATCTCTTACCTGCAAGCGCAGACAAGGTCAGGTTGACCCGAGCACAGTCCTGAATGGAAGTGCTGAGTTTCCATTGTTATACAGTAGTTATTACCGGATTTTTCCTCCTAAAAAAAAAGGAAAGGTAACCCAACTTGAAACATTTTCATCCTTTAATTTTCCTCTCCTACGATGATCTAAAGATACTCTTCTATCTCCAGGTCAATCTCCAAGAAACAGCAGGTGAACAAGGGCAAAAGTGCCTTCCCCTGTTTAGCTGGCGTACCCTTTGTCAAGCTTATTAAATCATTTTCATTTAGAATTTTCATGTTTCTGTGATGATCAGACCATTGTAAAATTAGACATTAACTTTGTACAACTGATAATTCCAGAGGGGAAGATTTCCTGAAAATGGGTTCTGCTGGAAATGGGAATTTCTGATGGCTCTTCCCTTTCCCCCTGTTTTTTTTTCCTCTTCTAATACAACTCTTTGACATTTGGAACTGGTTTTGTTTCAGTCAACATTTTGCACGCTGTACAAGAGCTGGAGCAATGGGAGTAAAAAAATGGAGGGAGTAACTATACAAAGGGGATAGTTAGTACACTATTTTCAAATGAAGACTATTTACATGAAAAAAAGGTCAGAGAACCTGATTAAATTAGTGTTCAAAATATTCGATGGAATATTAAATTTTCCTTTAAATCCTTAGCTGATATTTGTAATATTTCTTCCCTGAGGTATATAAGGCAAAAAAACAAAACAAAAGAAAAAAAAAAGAAGGCTTTGTGTCACAATATGAACAGTAAATATCTCTCTAATTAATCTGGTCCTTTTCAGCTGTTCTGCTGCCTCCAAATGTTGTTTTGACTATCAAAGAAACACCTAAAATGCTTTTTAATCCAGAGTACAGAGGGGATTACTTTGTCAACTCTTTTGTCTGTTTACTGATATAGGCCACCAAATTTCAAGGACCTCTCAGAAAAAAAAATGACTTTTTCTTCAGGGAATGCTCAATGCTGAGTGTTAGGGAGAAGTAGCTTAGGGAAAGGAGGAATTTAATTGTTTTTCATTTCAACAAAGAAGCTTTGTTTTTAATATAACCAAGGAAGGAGACACATCAACTGAGTAAATAGAACCCGGGTAGTCAAAAAAAACCCCTCCAAGAGCTGAATTGTTAAAAGACGATAGTGTAACTTCTTCATCTGAAGACTGGGAAATAGGATGAGCAGCTAGAAAATCACCTGATTTAAATGGAGTGGTTTACATTTATTTCCGAGGTGGGCTGGGGTGATCCAGTAAGGACAGCAGCTTTGGTGGATATCATAGGAGAAGCGATCAGTGTGTCGGTATCAGTTGAGCCAGAGCTACAGCCACTTATCTGCATCACAGAAGACTACGTCTGGACTGTTTGAGGATTTTCTAGATAAAATCCATCTCTGCCTTTCAGAAGAATGGGCTAAGCACAAGGCAACTGCATTGCACCCTAACAGAGGCATCATATCAATCTAAAAGTCTTAAGCCATATTTATATTAGTGCATTACATGGGGCCGTGGCATGGGCTTGGACACTGTCCTACAGCCATTTATAGGTTTTAACTGTTAGTTAAACCTAGGAGGTTTTCAGCCTCTGCCAACTGGCGGGCTCCCAGACAAGGTGCTGGGACTTCTCCCAGGACCAGAAGGAAAGGGGAAGAAGCAATGGTTTACTTCCTGTGTGTGTGTGTGTGTGTGGTTTACCTGCATGTGTGGGGGCTCTGCTGTCACAGTTGCTCTTGAGGCTAGAGAGTTGGTCAAGGCACAATTTTTGGCAGGGTGGAGGCAGCCCAATGGACTCTCAAACTTAAATTCAAGCACATCATTGTGAAGTCCTACTGGGGTTTTTGAAAGCACAGCTTTTCTTTTCCTTATGGCTGTTCTTGTGACTAACATTGTAAAAAGATAATAAAACAGAGCTGATTTATGCCTACAGCTGGAAGATGTTGAGGTTAAAAACTTCACCATATTTGTGGAGCCAGTGTAATACAGAGTATATAGCCTCTTCGTCATTATGCAATATTTCTACGTTAAGTTCTTTTGAACATACAGAATTGAATAATCCTACTTTTACTTCTGTGATACTTCTGGCTCATCAAAGACTAAACTAGATAAAGACTTGAAGAATCACATCATCAGTGGTTCATCAATCTAATTATATTCAGTTTAGCAGTGGTAGATTAGTGGTTATCAGCAAGGTATTTATAGCTTCATACTTTTAGCCATGTGGCAGAAGAGGAAGGGATGCCACGCGCTGGCCCTTCAGTGAGTAAGGAATGAGTTGCTGTAGTTCCACAAGGTGGCACTAAGAAGATGTAGAACAGTGTAACTGAATTAGTACTTTTTCAGTTTTGTGACAGTGATTTTTGTGACAGTTTTTTTCCAATATGTTAACTATAATGGTGTTTTCAACCTCTGCACTGAAAAATATCCCCGTTTTCATGCAGATAAGTTTTCTTTGTGAGGAAACAAAGAAAGCTGGACAAAATAACTTTTTTCATTTTTGAAAGACTTTGTAATTCTCAAAACACGCTTAAGGATTCATGGCATTTGCTTTAAAAGATTTCTTCAGTGAACATGCAGCTCTCATTGTATGCGTAAATTATGAAGACTTCAGGTATAATCCTCAGTTTTTTGTTCATTTTGTAGAGTAATTGCATAAAACCATACCACATATAAGTGGTCTTTGATCTATTTTCCCAATGTATTAAGACCGTTAAATGGGTTTAGGGCCATATTATCATTGTAGAATCATAACCAAAGCAAGTGAGATTCTCCAATAATCTCCTAATATGTAACAAACATAGTTTTTCTTTTATTTTAAGATAGAAGGAGAATTAGCATTAGATTGTAATGTGAGCTAATTTTTAGAGTGTCGTTATTTCTTTTCTTTATTAGGCTATAGTTATACAGACTATAATTAGACTATGAATTCATACGTTATCATTGCAGCTTGAAGTTTGAGGTTGAATTGTAGTGAACGAAAGATATTAATGATAGAGGAGACTGCAAATATACATGGAAAGTCTGGGAGAAATTATTCACCGTGGATAAATGTCTAGAAAAGTAGTTCCAAGGACCTGCTCTATTAGTCTTTAGACACATGCCTCAATTAAAGCATTTTTTCCATTGATGTCAAGAGGATTGCTCGGATAGTTAAATGCCTTACTTAAGCAGAGCCCAGAGGGTCAGTTATGGAAACACTCGAGTAGGTGTTTTATCAAATGGATTTATACTTTCTTCACATCTGTAAATTCAAAGATGTCCTGCCTGCAATTATCTTTGCATCTAAATATTTGAGAGCTAAATTCTTATTGTTTCCCATGTGGGTTTTTCTTCCCAGTTTCTCCTAGTCTACACATATTTTGGGAGAGTACCCACAGCAAGATGCAGACCCTAAGGTAGTCATAAATATTAAAAATACAACTTGATACATTTCTGTTGCTGTATCATGCCATTCTTGGCATTTCCTAATTTGACATAAAGTTGTGAATTCTGCATTTTGAGTTCTAGACCTTTAAAACTTCACAACCTTGGCACCTGACTAGGTTTCAGACCCTACTGCTTAGGTCAACTCTGTGGTTTTCCCAATTGCTGTTAAGGGCAAAATGTGTTGGCAGTCTGAGAGACACATCCAAAAGCCTAAATCTCCAACTTCTGAACTTTCTTGAGCCTGGTATTCAGAGCAGTGGAAGCGTGAATTTGATCAAACTGAGAAACGTGAACTCATGCCTCTCGTCTGAGCATTGGCCTCTCATCTAAAGGATTAGAGGCACCACTGTCACAGTCATTTTGGAAAGAGTGAGCCTTGTTCAGTCCATCATGAGACAACCAGCTTTATTCATGAGTGAATCACACAGTCCATACTAATGAACGGTCCAAGGCCAGGGTACAGGCTGGAGAAATGTCCACAGTTATCCATAATTGTTAACAGCCAATGGTATGGTTCTTGGCCTGTGGCAATCAGCTTTTTTGAACAATGTCTGGGTTCAGTTCAGGGGGTAGCGTGAGCCAGGCTGTTCCCAAAAGACTTTATAATGAAACCACCCAATATGGGGTGTGGGACAGGGAGGGAAGAAGGCAATATAATTCAGCTGTACAGATGTGAGGCATGCTGTGCCACTTGCCCTCATGGCCTGAGAAAGAAAATGGGTTATGTCCCATTTTATTTCTACATAAACATAGCCTATGGGACACTAAAACTTCCCTCTAGCACATCATTGTGAGTCTTACCCCTGCTGTTAAACATAGAACTTCTATTTCTCTTCTCCCTGTGCTTCCTAGGAAAAAAAAGCTGCTTTACTTTTATAGGTTCAGGACTGCATCCCTGGAATTCCTGAATTGCACAGTTCAGCACGACAGATTATGGAGCAGAATTTAGGTGAAACTCTGTATTTGGTGCTTCCTATTAGCTATTCCTAGCTGGTTTCCTAATTTGTATCTAGGATTTTCAGATAGTCCTATGAAGTTCTGTTCTCAGTGCAAATTTGTCATACATGCCTTCTGGTGTCAGTTACTTCATAGCAGAAGCCAAAATCAGCTTCAGATTTCTACCCACAGATGTAAAGACAGTGAGGAAAAATAATGGATTTACAGTTTTAACTGTGGCATCTTGAAAACCACATAACATTTCCCTGACCTACAGCAGAAGAGTACCAAAATGATTAAGTGGTTAAAGGCTATATTTTCAAGAAATTTAGAAGATGGAGTGCAGAATGGAATTTCGAAAAGCGGGTTTATAATTTTGTTCAGAAAAAATATGTTTTGTATATTGTCCTCTTATTTCAGAAGTGGACCTATTAAATATAAACTGCAAACAAGTTTTCATCAGATCTGATAACCTATACACACATTAGCAGAAAAAATAACTTCCTGGATCATGCTGGAATTACTGCATTATTCCTCTATATTACATCTTCTCTTGGTCTACAGTAAAATAAAGTATCTGTGAATCTTTGCCTGTGAAGGCCAGATTAAAATAATCTGAAATCATACCATGATCATGCAAACTGAAGTTGCATGGTTTGATGAGATCAATTTTTCTCTCAGTAAGTTTTTTTATCTAGTGGTAGAGAAAGATGCACTCTTGCTGGTTTTACATGATAGACAGAAAATGATGGGATTCATCTTGCCTACATCTAGTTGAGTAAATTAATTGTGTAGCTCTCTTAATATCTGATAAGGAAACGTATATACCTCCAAAGGTCAGTTAGTCTTCTCCTAAACAGAATAATAAAGAGATGCACATAAATGGTTATTGAGAGCTCTCTCCTTGCAGCAGCACAGAATTCAAGAAAAATAATTTATCTGTCAAAAATGTGCATGTTCGTCCACTCTGAACCGCTTGCAGAGTGGTTGCAGTTTCTCAAACTCTCATAGGCCTACACATGCTGCCTACACGTATATGCAGTGATTTAAACAGCAAGGGTGATTTTTGTGCTTAGTTACCACTTTGAATTAACTTCACTCAAGCTGTTCATTTTGTAATACTCAAATGATATACCCAAAGAAAAAGTCTAATTTTTTTATTCTAATAGCAAAATGAAGAAAAAGCAACTGAAATCTGTAGGGAAAGCAGCCTTTTCACAGGTAGCTCTTCATTTTCATCTTTATCACAACTCTCTTAAGTGTCATTATCCCCTAATATCTGTAGCTGTCAGAATCCTTCTATTCACCTTGATTTTTATGAGCTTTTTCTGCTAGAGAGAAATACAAAACAAAACCCAAGTTAATTATATAATTAAGCGATTATATTTTCTTCAAAACAGTACTTCTTCCTCTGTTTTCTGTAGTTTTCTTTTTTGTCTACCACTTCCTCTGATTAGGAATTGGATTTTTGCTTGTTTTCCTTTGATGTCCTTCGTAGGATCCTAGAATAAGTCAAGTTGCAAGGGACCTCAGGAGGTCTCCAGTCCAATGTCAGGAATAAGATCAAGCCCGGTTGCTCAGGGCTTTAACGAGTCTGGTCTTTAAATCCTCAAAGAAGGCAGATTTTACAGCCTCTCTGGGCAGCCTGTGCCACTCACTGTCTGACTGTCCTTACATTAATTCTACATTTGTTTTGCATGTTAATAAATATACTGTTCTACTATATACTGTCAATGAATAATACAAAGAATAAAAAATTTTGTGTTTTCTCCCCAAAATTAGTTTCAGAGTGAGAAAAATACAGAAAATTAGCTACCCATTGCCAGCACATGATATATTCCTGACAGAACAAACACAGCTCTGGACTTGAACATTTGGTGGTAGGAATTAGGACTCTTACATTTCAGAACAGTTTCAAGACTGTATCTGACTGGACTGGCAGAACAGGCTGGTGCCTGTCTCTAGTTCTTCTCCATTCTAAGGGTATGAGATTTCCGAAAGTACTTTACTTAGAATAGTCCCATTGAAAATCAGAAAGTGTGATGGCTCCTATTTGTTTTTCTGAAAGTTCCATTGTATTTTATAGATTTGAAAGTTATGTTTCTTTATGAAGAGAATAAATGGATCTCCCCTGTATGGAGGCAAGGTTGCACTGTCCCTGGGAAATGGTTTGGGGGACAGAAGTGTCCATCTGCTGGTGGGAATAGTGGAGTGCAAAAGTCATAGCAAAAGGATCTGGGAACCTGTATTGTGTGTAGAACCTAAGAGGCTGCAGAGAAGCACGGAGAAGAAATAACCAGGACTTGGTGGTGATGGAAAACAACATCTTGGGATCAAAGAGTACTTGGCAGTTTTCTTCAACTCAGAAATCCACTTAGTTGGTTGTAACCAAACTTAAAAAGAGGGACAGACAAAGGGAGAGGTGCTCATATCCATTGTGTCTGATCTAGTTGCTCCAAGTTTTCTCAGTCATAAATTCCCTATTAAAAGTAATTAAACCTGTCTTTTTTAGTTTAAAAGCCTTTTGTCTTCTTTGGAGAGATGTCTATAAGAAAAATGTATAGACAGACATATCTCAGTCCTTTGGCTGACTCTAGGTCCTGTCACAGAAAAAGTTAGCACAGAGCATGTTTTTTTTGCTAAAATTGGCTTGTTTAATTTGACTTGCTGACTCATTTTTCCAGCTGGTCTATCATTCTACTCAATTCCAGATGAGGCAATAGGAAAAAGAAAACTCTTTTGAATGTTCCACCCTCTTGCCAAACCAAGTAACAATTAAAAACTCCAATTTTTGTTGCAGTTCTTTATCTCTGTTAATTATCCAAGGAACAGTAAATCAGATATATTGTCCTCTGCTTGTTGTCAATAATTTAAATACTAAATTCTTTATAGATTAGTTGCAGATTTAACATGCTGCTTCTTTTCCCAAAATTACATACCATTTTGCAACTTGAATCCAATGCAGTGCTTCATTTTTACATTCAAGATCAAATGGTGGACAGACCAGCCTAATTGACTCATGTTTTATACACACACAAGGAAACCCACATGACTCTATCTTAACTTAATTAGTTACTTTTAATCCAAAGGAGACATCAGGTCACACAACTATCCAACTAGTGGCCTTCAGTCGAGTTTTTCTTATTGCACCAAAATTTTTGAGAAGAATGTAATCTGAATCAAGTGTTTAGTGGGCACTGGACTGGGACCAGTAGTGAGTCCAAAAAAAAAGACAGGAGTATACTAGGGAGGGACCTTGTGAGCTGAGAAATACCAATAGAAAATAACATTGTGATATTCAGCTTGGAAAAAATAGATGGTGATCAAATAGAAACAGAAAGATTCATTAGAAGACTTATAGCTGACATTGTGTAAAAGAGGTCAAGAACAATTGTGCAGGAGATGGCAATTGTAACTTGAATTTACAATGTGATGCAGTATTAAAAAAATAAATGAGATGTAGACATATCAGGTGAAGTCATATTCGCAGTATCAATACTGATATTTTCAAGGTAATAGAAGGCATTTTTCATCTGTCTCTATCCATATGAATTTTGCCATCACACATGTACAGTCATTCCCACACCTCTCTGAGTAACTAGAACTATAATTGTCTTGACTCATTACTGAGAAATGATCCTGCATGGGATGGTCTTATTAGTTTTATTGAAAACCTTCACATTTTAAGGCTTAAAATTTGTATTTAAACAAGCACCTGAATCAGCATTAAGTGAAGCAGAGCAGTTGCTTTAATTCTGCTTTTAACTGCAGAAACAAAGGTTTTGTATGGATAAATCAATTCAAAACGTATTGTTAATTAAAAATTACATCTAGCACAAAGCTTTGTTCACCTTTTTTGCAGATAGGGGTCAACACTAATAAAGTTCTGTCAATTGCTACCTGCTGACTGATGATTTGGAGTTATTCCTACAGCTCTTGGTTAATACATAAGCTCTGATTATGTCACACAATTTTTGTTGCTTATTTGACAAATGAAGGTATAGGTAGTAATCACACATGGTAAATAATGTGACAAAAAGTTGTATAAATAACCATTTAAAAACTTAGCAATGATCAGTAGTTTACAAGGAGTCTCTGCAATGCTTTATTGTGACTATTATTTAAAGAAAACATTACCATATTACTCAGTTAGAGACTGCATGCGAATTCTTTGTATTATGGTTTAATTTTAAATATAGTCATCAAGTTCCATAGAAAGGATTTTATATTATGATTTCATGTTATGATCTGTAAAGTGAAATGGTAAAGTTAAATGCCCATAAAGAAAGAGATGTCTGAAAAGGAAAGGCAGCCCGGTCCTTGGACATTCCTTCAGAAGGACATGCCAACAGTGAACAGCTTATTAAAACTGTTGGGAAAATATTTTTCCCCACCTTTTACAGAAACACTCAGCTTTGGAGCAAAATATTCAGCCAGAAACTGAAACATAATGTTTTAGTTTCTCTATGTGTCTTGTAGGATTTTAAATTTATATACAGCAATACTGATTTTTGAGTTTATTTTTTCTCATTCAAATCAGACAATTTGCATGGAAAAAAATTTCAGCTGAAAAGCCTGTTTTCAGTCCAAAACTTGTATAGAATTTGGTGAATTCTTCTGAAGCCATGACTCTCCTCAGTTGCTGAGATAGGCTGGAGTTGTGCTGGCTAAACAGAATGGAATTACACTTATAAAACATATAGCTTTAATGAATATCAGGAGCTTAAAATGAAATATCAGGAGCTTACACCTTTCATGGAATGCTGCTGAACTGATCTAGTGGTTTTACATGAAAAAGACTGAAAGTGAGCAAAATAAGAATTTGTTTTCTGTAGTATCTGAAAATTTCCTTTCTTTATTTCCTGAAAATGTTTTATGTCCTAAAAAATCCTGGTTTGCCTCGCTTTGAATTCTACTGTCATGCATATGTACATTTTAATTCATTGGTGAGCATCTGAGAGGAGCCAACTAATTTAACAAAACCTGAAAAAGTATACTTAACATACTAGGGGAAAATAAATAAATAAATTTTTAAATTTCATTGAAAAAAATTAAAGATGTATGAAAGAACATTCTTCTTGATTTCTACTTCATGGACCAAGTAACAAGAATACATAAAATATCATTGTAACAGTGTATCTACTATGGTGATAAAAAATGAATAGTTCAGTTTTCTTTTTCTGTTCAATTGTATGAAAAATCCAAGTATCACTCACTTGAGAGTCATAGCTAATTAGTGACATTAGTTATATACATTGTTTTTTAACTTGTATAGGTACGTGTGTTCACATTTTCTGTTGGTCAACATAATTATGACAAAGGACCCATACAGTGGATGGCCTGTGAAAATAAAGGTACTGTGTTTTTCTTTGAGACTATTCTTTACTAGAGCTTTGGATAGAAAATATCTTCATTATTCTCTAAAAATTGCAGATTTTTTTTTCAGCATAATTTTTAGTTTTATTGTATTTTTTAGTAAAAAAAAAGTTCCAAACAGTTATTTGATGAAATAATCTTTATATGTATATATATATGTATAAAGAATACTCTTACTTATTTATTTCTGATTATTTAGAATTTCATATTATAAGAAAAACATCAGAGTATTTTTAATAATAATAACAAGATATTATGGTTCAGTTTTGAGAAATCTTGTTGTAATAACCATCTATGAAAAGATGGAACTGATGACAGATAAGAAATTAAGCAAAGCTGTTTTATATTAAGGGGTCTGGACAAAGGGACTTTTTGTTTGGTTTGTTGGCTGGTTGGATTTCTTTCTGCTTTTCTCCAAAACTTACAAGACCAGATGACTTGCATTATTTTTCATAATTTTTTTATGACAATATAAAAATTATTCTGTCACAGAAAAAAATCTGTGATTTCTTGGCTTCTAAGAACATCTTATATTTTTTATTTTTATCCTGATTTCTTTATATTGAAAAAAAAAAGTTTAAGAGGTGAAAGTAAGGAAGTAAAATGCTTTCTCCTAAAATTTCTGCATGAAAAATATGGTCAGAAACATTTAAAAAGACTGTGAAAAAGAGGTGTCTCAAATACCCTATAGTATAATTATGGAACAAAAGATAAGAGATAAATACAGATAAATAGAAAAAAGATAAATTATCAAACAATACTGTTTAATATTTTGAACAGAGCAATTTCCAGGCCTGACTGAAAATGTGACAGTATTTTACAAATCAGTAAGAAGCAAGAGTTGAGAGGTGGGATAGATTACAAAGGGTCTTGAAAATTAAGAGTGCCAGGAAAGGAGGATAAAATATGATTCTTTGGCATGAGAATAACATAAACCAAAGGTAAGAGAAAGATATAGATACAGGTAAAAAAATATATAGAAGAATCCTTAGCCTGTATGAATAGCGTATGTATCATAGCCTCATGAATGCCTCAGTATGCTGGCAAGTTATGCAGAGGGTATTACAACTTCATAAGGAACAGATTGTGTTGACAGACAATTACAGAAAATCAACATTTGACTTTTTGAACAGGGATTTTCTAACTAATGTCTTTGTATCTCAAAATACCATGTGCATGTGAACTCCATTGTTTTAAAACAAACAAGGACCAGCTGGCTTAAAGCGTAACCACCTATGTCTTCTTACTATCAAGGCAAAATGATCATAATCTTCTGCCCAAAATTGATGTGATTACTTGCTTACACATCCAATTTTTCCTCAATTAAAAGTTTTAGTTTAATATCGTCACACATTGCTTATGGCAAAGTAAACAACAAACCTCGGTACTCTTACCTCTCTGGGCTTCCCCACTGCCTTCCAATTTGACTTAAAACTTACTTGGTCTAAAACTGGATCTCAGTACCTGGCTTTTCGGTCTCATTGGTGCATGTGGGCAATAGTTTTAATTTGAACAAATAAGTGGTATAATCAGTGATGAATAAAAACATTTCTGATGCTTAATTAGAAGAAATACCAGTTTGATTTTTTCATCCTTTCCACAGAGAGCCTTATATTTTTCTGCTATGAACTTCACTGTTGTGCCAGACTGTAGCTATACTCTCATTCCTACATGCATTCGGCATGTAATTATGTTGCTGTCACAGTGTATTAAAATGACCATTACATATACTTGCACATCAGAGTAACTGGAAATTCAGGAGTATAAATTCAGTACATTATCTCATCTTTAGAAACAACAGACAAAAGAAACACTTTATATACCCTCACTGCTTAAAAGTAATGAGCTTGGCCTATATGGCACGGTGACATGTCATATGTGGCCACACGTTGTGGTGGCATCTACTAAAAAAGTGTTCCATTCATAATGATAATTTCTATTAAAATTAAATTAGAAATTACAAGCTAAATGAAATTCCACAAGATTAAGAGACTAGCAATATATTGTAATAAAATGGTATTATTTCTGTCCCAAATTCTAGGTTATTATTATGAAATTCCATCCATCGGAGCCATAAGAATAAACACCCAGGTAAGTGTGTTGGCCAAATGCAGACACAGTTGTAACATAAACAAGTAGAGTCATTTCTGTTATGAAATATGTTGCATTTCACCTCTTTGAATCAACTGAATTTTAAGGTACACTACATTAAGAAGAGAGAAAACAAATTAAGGCTTTCTTTTACATATGAAGTATTATTGTGTGAAAGTATTCTAATTTCTTTATTTCATTTCAGTAGCTGCAGTGAGCCAATTTACAGTGTTATCCCTGCTTCCCTGGCCAGCTGGCCCACAGCAGCTCGCATCCTCTAAAGCAGGCTGCCCATGTGTGCAGAACATAGTGCTTGACCTGATCTGCATCCTGCAGACCTTCTCTGCATGAGGACTATGTTTTGGGCTTAGTTTTTCTCCTGGCCTTACATGGTGCCTCTTTGATCCTAAGACACAACAACAGTTTTTTTTTAATAAAGTTGTATAAAGCCAGTAGTTTTTTACAACATGTCTAAACATTCATAGCCTGCCTTCTGCCATAGTTCCTGCGTGATCCTAAGGGAATTTACACGGAGAAGGCTGGGGATGTGTGTGAGGGCATCATCCTGCTCGAGTATCTGAACTCAGCTGGGCAGAAACAATGACCTGGTACAATCCTGCTTATAGGAGAGGTTCCCGGATTGATTCAACCACTCTGGGAGAGATACAGCTTTTTTCCTTCAAAAAGGCCGCAGGATAGTTTTAACAGCCATGTGTGTGGCTGATTAAGGGCACAGGACCCTGGAATTATGTGGTATGATCCAAACTGACAGTGCAGATGAAGAGATATTCTTTTCAGTTGTCTGAAAGTCCATGTATTCATATGTCCGCAAAAGCAGAGAAATATCATAGCAGTTCTTTGTCCTTCCAAGCCCAGGCATGATATTTTTTGGCAGAAAAATGAGTCCTTTTTTTGGCTTGAATAAGAGCCCTTTGATTCTGTTAAACTCTTCCAGATAGTGTCTGGCAAGAAAAATACTTCATATGATCAGACAAATAGAAAGGTTAAAGACTGAAACAAGTTTGATGGCATCCACTCCCAAACCAGATCAGAAATCTGACATCTCATAAGATCGCCAGCTTTAGCCGTACTCCAGAGCTGAAGGAAGGCAGGGACTATGAGGTTTTAAAATCCTGAATTTTTTGTTTCAACAGAAGTTATGCAAGTTCTTGCTGCAGGACCTGAACATACCCAGCTGTTACACCACTCACCCTCCATCACCCACTCTCTCCTCTGGGTTGAAGGTTCTGCGATCTGCTTGTAATTTCATTATGTCATTAGCAGTTAATTTTGGAACAGAAATAGTTGTAATTCTCACTTTGTGGAGAGCAGTGGTTATGGATGTGTAAGGTCCATGTGACTGAGACTGAAACACAGAAATTGCCTTTGCAGTAAATACTGCATGCTGAAGACTGAATTGTTGGGTAATAAAATTTTAAAGAAGTTATTAAATACTACTCCTGTATTAGTGGTGAATTTTGACTTCTTTTTCTGATCTGTTGTTTTTATTTCATTATTGTATTTTTTTTATGCTGTTTCTGGACTTTGATTTAATAACTGCCCTCTGATGAATTTATTACATTTTTTTGGCAGGAATATCTGGATGTTTTGGGAAGACCAATGGTTTTAGCTGGAGAGAAAGCCAAACAAGTCCAATGGACGAATGTCTATCTGGATGCCCTGGTATGATCTGTATTTATTTCTAGCAAAGTAAGAATATTAGCAAATCAGTAACTGTAGGGGTCCATTTATCACAGTCCTGAGGACTCAATTGTGTACAGTTCCAAACATAATGCTCTTACACTCATACATTTCCGGCATCTATACACTTCAATAGAGCAATTTCCTGAACAGCTATTTCTAATGTGCTCGTCATTACTTGCACCTAAGTATCCTCCTAAGTGTCCTGAACTTTAACAGAGAAAAGGAATTTATGCTAGCACAGATCTTTAAGTGTCGGCGGTTGTTGCCCTCAAACTAACAAAAGAAAGAAAGAAGCAAGTAGTTTTCCAGTGCTGTACCTGTGCTGCAGTAGAGGTTATCTGTCATGTTACTGGCCTGGAGTTGTGTTTTTTTTAAAGCATTCCAGGCAGAATGAAACCTGTCAATGTTACTGGTATTTGCACAGATTTTGAACTTGAATCTCTAACTGCCATGGTTGTTGTAATTTCTTGCTTGCTCAAGGTAATATTTTTTTTTTAATTTGACAGTGTATATAATGGGGAAATAAACAAAAAGATATATGAAATGCTTTCCTTACTGCTGAAGTTATCACTTCAGTCTTGTAAAACAAACACATTCAGGAAACTACGAAATGCTAAGTATTATTAGCAGCAACCCAATCTGTTGCTCTAGATAACCTTCTTCTGAGTAACTCTATCTAGGCAAAAATTAATGCAAAATGGACATCTGGAATCAAGTATTTATCCAAGTTCACATGGTCATCTAATGTCAACTCAAAACCACTTCTTCCCATCAGTCAGCATTACTGTGAAATTTTTGTCAACACATCATAGAACTGAGCAACTAGTTTTTCTTTGGAACTTCAATAGCCAGAAGTTCATTAACCATGTTTTCTTGGTTACAGTTGAGGTACTTACTGGAAACATAAAGGATGTTATGACGCAAGTTCATATGTTCTGTACATATCCTGTTGTAAAGCCAAAGCTAAATTTGTAACTGGGGATATAAAGAGATCTATTTAATGAAGTAAAACTTGTGATACCTACAGACTTCTGTTGTGTTGCTTTGCATTTTCAGTGGGTTCATTCAGTCTTTCCTTCAAACTTTTCTGCATTCATGTGTTATGTATATGTGTTTGTGTATAAATAATTATATGTGTATGTATATTTTTTGTGTGTGCATACATATATGTCTATAAAAAGTAGGACATGTTCTTTTTTCCTAATACATTTATTAAGTGAAGACTAACCCAAACTGAACTGCTGAGGTAAAGGCTGAAATTTGTGGACTTTCTCATCACAAATGGGAGCATAAAGGCACAGGTTTATCTAATCCACTCTGGAGCCTTTTCCTGATGCTTAGTTTTAGCAGGGATTGGTACTAACTTGTCATACTGGTTCTTTGTCTTAAATTCCCCAAAGCAATTCCCTCCTGTAGGGTTTGCCCTTCTGCATGTGCCTCACTGGACTTTGTCCTATGCTTTTTGTCTTACTGTCCAGCGTCTGGTGCTAACGCTAAAATAGTGCAAAGTGTATTATATGAGGCCACGTCTGAATTGAGCTTAAATTCAGGTTATGAAATCCTAAAGAGATACTTTCTTTTGATGTTGTCTTTCAGGACTGTCTTTAATAATTTGCTGTATTTGTGGAAATTCACACCTCTGTTCTTGCCCTGTTCCTTCAGGTTTTGTTACAGTGTTGCTCTGGCCTCACTTTCTGCAAGATAATTCCAGAATTGTCAGATACTTTTATGTTTACCAGTTATTCATAATTCATTCCCAATTATTGTCCTCTCTAACTGTACAGTTTTGGGGGGGAGAGGGCGTTATTCCCCATGCATTACACTACTGTTTCATTACATATCTCTTCAGTGCTACTTCTAAAATATATCCTCTTCTCTCTTTTCTTCTTATTCAATTCTATTTCTTGCTTCTCTTATTCTCCTAAAAATGTTGTACTGTTACTGTGATTTCATCATTTTTAATTTGATACACAAACTTAAGTTCATGAAGGTTGGTTTAAAATTCAGAAAGATGCTACTTGACTGGGCAAATGGAGAACTAATCTCATCAGAGTGGATTAATAGAGTATTTTAGCTTTTTTTTTTTTTTTTCCTAATCAAGCAAAGGCAGTGAAGTGATATAGTTCCTCAATAAAATACATGGAAGGAGTAAGCATCAGTAAGGGGGAAAAATTTGAAATAAATCCCAAACATTATGACAAAGAAAGGTAGAAATCTGCCTGTTGATACTTTAGGACAGAAAACAAATCTCTTCAGGGTATCTAAACTTATAGTTTTCTGGATCCTATTTTCAGTATGAGTTGTGACTGTTAATAAAGGAAAAAACAATTTTTTTATATATTCCCAAGTAAGCTTAAATCCTTGCCTCAATACTAGAAGAGACTATGTGATTTTGCAGAACTGATGATGGATACTATTTCCAGCAGTTGAAAAGTAGTGGTGATATGGAAGTAGTAGTATTACCTGTTGGATTTTTCTGTTGATTTTGCCTGTCTGTATTTTTCATCTACGTATTTACTATCTTTAAGTTTGGTTTGGCTTTCTCCCTTTTTTTTTCCCCCTTTCCTTGCCTTTCCTTTCCGTGCCTTTTAAACTATTAAACTAGTATATTTTACATTTAGTATTATATTTTATTATTACATTTTGGTTTTATTAAACTATTATATCCTAATTTGTTGCACACCATTTATTTTTAAAAAGCAATTTATTATTCTCACTAACACAGACACAAAAAATGTTATTTTAGCTTTCTATGTATAAAATCAATGAAGTAGTCTTATTTTTTTCTTTTTTTATGAGCTAAAAGTCAGTACTCTAACGTAGTGTTTGGCTACAGTAATCCCTGGATTGTTCTAATATATTTTAGTTCAATATTTGTTATTTAACTAAAAAGTCTTTTTCTTCCCTCTATATGTGATTATTCCCTAGGAGCTGGGCCTTGTGATTACAGGAACTCTGCCTGTCTTCAATCTAACAAAGGAACAAAATGGGAAAATAGTAAGCTGTTACTTAAAGGAAAAAAAAAGAATCAGTTAATTGAATTAAATGTAATGCTAAACTCCTTGAAAAATGTGTATTTCCATATAGCTTTCTACAGTTTAATTGTCTTGTACATCAGAAACAAAGGGGTCATCTCTAGTTGCCTGATAGTCTCCTGGGAACAACAAAACACCATTTTGTAGTTCTGAGCTCCAGGGAATGACATTCCTTGATCTATCTCTGTGGCCTGGTGGCAGTGGGAATGCATTAAGTGCTCAATAGATGGGAAGTAGATGATGATATTATTTAGCCCCTACCAAGAAAGGAAGCCCAGATAATTTTATAACAGAACTGTGAAGCTATGACATTTCAGGGTAAAAGGCAATAATGTAGAGAATTTAAATTAATTGGTTGTAATGATAACAGAAAATAGTACTGTGTACTTAGATTAAAATCTAAGTATTAAATAAATGCAATTTCCCATCTCTATTACAGTCTGATAAGGAGTCAATTTATGTCCTTTTCACAAAATCAAAATGCTGCTTTTTTAAAATCAGATCTAGGATATGCTTTACAGGGTGTAGTAAATACTGTACATTTGGTGTGATTCTCATGTTCATTCAGGTCAAAATGTACAGAAGTTTAGGAAAGATATTCTTTGATTCAGTTTCTCAGATATTACATAGATTCAGAATGGATAAATGTGAATTTGATCACTACAATTTCTTTTATTTACTTTCAGAATAGTTCTTTTAGTTCCCTTAAAAAAAAAAACAAACAAAAAACCAAAAAAACAACAAAACAAACCACACAAAAACCCCAAAAATCCAAAAAAACCCACAACCAACCAAACAAAAAAGGATTCACAATCTTATCTACAGGATTATGCCTGGAATGCACTGTGTCTGGTTGGAAGGTGAGAGACTACTGATTATCAAAGTATGTCTTTCTGAGAAGTAAAACAGCTGTGGTCCAGCACAGAGGAACAAGAAGAGAACTTGAGTCTGCTTGACTTATGGCTTTACCTGAATTTTAGGTTACAAGCTGGAAGATGCATCTTCCAATATATATTCTGAATTTATTTAATATGGAGAAAGGATTCAGGTGATACTATGTTAAATGCCTGTGCCCCCTTTCTATAGTAGGAAAATAAATTACAAGTGAAGTAAATGTGGTGCCTGAGTCCCTGATTTCAAATGTTGGTGATTGTTACAGTCACTGGGGTTTTTTGGGGTTTGTTGTGGGGTTTTTAATTCATCATTATACCATGCCCAAAAAAGATTAATTGTTTTGGAGTCTTCCTTATCAACTGCCCAACGTAAGTGTGCAATAGTAGCTCTATATTAATGCTAGTAATTTAGTATCTACATCATCAATATTAATGCATCACTTTTTCTTTCACCTGTTTTGTTGTTACATTTATTGTTTATTCATCCAGGAAAATACTCATGCTAATCTTCATAATCAGTGTTCATATTATGTACTAAATTCTGAATGTATTGAATGTTATTTTCAATCATTTGGATATTATTTAAAATATTTAGAATAGAAACATAAGTAAATAGGGAATTTTTTCAAATAGTGTCTGTCAAACATGAGATGAAGGCAAAATAAAAATTCACTGACTGCTGCAGTTATTCTGCATTGTAAATATGTAAAACATATTCTAACATTTTGGAATCTTACCAGAATCAGCTGATTCTTGGAGTAATGGGGGTTGATGTTTCTTTGGAGGACATAAAAAAACTGACACCCCGATTTACGGTAAGTTGCTTGTGTTAGTGGTTTCTCTTTATGTATGATTTATGTATGATTTCTTTGCATGCTTTTTCATAAGTCATGCAGCAGTGACTGGATGTGAGTCAAAATACCAGCAGGCTTCTTTTCATATATTATTTTTCATTGTTGTAGATGTTTTGATGGTTTTCTCTCCAGCCATATATGTGCTTCTGTGTGAATTGTCCACCAGGATGCATCTGCAAAAGCCATCTTTTACATTGGGTGATATATTCCAAGTAATTATTTTTCTGTAGCTTAGGGCACTGCAGTTTAGTTGAGTGTTTACTTCTTATCACGGTGTAGAGTAAACAATTATTTCATCTAATAATAATACTTTATGTAGGACAGTTCTTCATAGAAAATTATTTAATATACATGTGTGTCTGTACCCTCCTCATTATGATTTATTTATATATTAAGACACCTAGCTAGGGAATTTCCTAGAACATCACTAGTTCCGTGGAAAATAACAGCTGAGAAAGCAAAGCATCACAAATTTGATTGAAAGCAAATGCAAAGTCCTGCATCTAGAATGGAATAATCCCATGCCACAGAACAGGCTGGGACAGCATGCCTCAAAAGGCAGGAAAGGGCCTGGGGGTCATGGTGGAAGACAAGCTGAGGATATGTTAGCAGTAAAAGAGGCCAGCTGTGCAGTGAACAGCTGCATCAGGAGTACTGTGTCCAAGTTTGATCTCCCCAGTACAAGAAATATGCTGAGCTGCTGGGCAGAGTCCAGTGCAGAGCCACTATGTTGGCCAAGGGGCTGGAGTACATGGAATATGAGGAGAAGCTAAGAGAGATGGGTTTTTCAAACTTGAAGAAGGAACCTAATGGGTTACTCAATGGGAGTTATAGAGAAGATGGACCTCGACTTTTCCTGAAGATGTATAGCAAAAGACAAGAGGCAATCGACATAGTTGTGGCAACGGAAATTCCAACTGGAAATAAGGAAAAAAAAATCATTGTGAGGGTGGTTAAACACTTTAGCAGGTTGCCCAGAGAGGCTGTGGAATTGCTATTGGAAGTATTCAAAGACTTTCAAACCTAGTCCAACTTTGAAGTTGGATTTTATTTTGAAGTTAGCTCTGCATTCAGTGAAGGTTGTACCAGGTGACTTCCAGCGGTCCCATCAACCTAGATTATTCTCCAAGGTTATGATTTTAAAAGAGCAAATATTAAGAAATTATCTTCTGTATGTTAATATTGTACATATTTCATGATGTCTGAGGCAATGCATTTTCCTTAATGGGACCATTGCTTGAAAACCATTAATTAATCTATCTTTATTACTTAAAACATTATAATGCTAAATTTAATTTCTTTCTTTCAGCTTTGTCCAAATGGATACTATTTTGCAATTGATCCTAACGGGTATGTGCTACTTCATCCAAATCTCCAACCAAAGGTATGAAAAACATTCTATTTTATTTCTCTATAATAAGGGGACATTGTTACAAATAACAGAAACATCTAAGATCTGTTGAAAGTGCCAGAGACCAATAGTAAAGATTAAAATAGAAAAATAGAAAATCTGTGGTACATGTATGGCTTCGTCCAAGTCCGGTTTAGTCAGCACAAAAACCAGCATTGCCTTGTACTGAGTTTGGTTATCGATAAAATAAAAAAAAATAATGTATATTTTACGCACATATTTAATAATAATAAAAAAATCACTCCAGATTGAGGCAGAGGTATGGATTGTTTACAGATAAAAAATTAGAAGTAATAATGAATCACTATAAGTATTGAAGATCAAACAATGTATTCATGTAGTTCAGTTGGCAATATTAAAATTTCTCGTTAAGATGGTTTGAGCAATATATGGCCAAGATAAATGCAAGCTGTCAATACACAGGCAAAAAAGGCTAGTAAAGCTGTTAAACTTTAGTGGCACCCTACTTCTAAGTTATTTTTTAGCACTTAGTACACTTTAGAGAAACTTCTTAGGTAATGGAAGGCTGTATTTGCTGCCTTTAGGCATGGAAATACTGGGGGTTTGTAAATTGGATGCATATCCACTATTTTATTCCTCCCAGCCATGTTCCTGTGGCATAATAGCAGCAAGTCCTTGACCTCTGGGCTGTGTGACTGTCCTCGCTTGTCTCTTTGTCAGAAAGTCCTATCATAGCTACAAGAGGGACAGCAGTGCCCCTTTTCAGTACTTCACTATTGAACTGTCAGAGGCAGAGAAAGAAATGAAATTTATCTACATATTTTAGTGATTCCTTTAATTCTTAAACTGTGGGAAGTCAGCACTGTGAATATGTGAATTAAATTCCTGGTGAAGTAATGAGTATGTTTGAAATCTTTTGCCAAGTGTGTAACAAAAGAAGAAAGAAAAAAATATTTCTGAAGAAGAGAAAGAATAACTTGATCTTAACTATTGATGAAATATCCCTTTTGATTTATTTTGAAAGGACCCTTTTAAAAAAAAAGAAGAAAAAAAGAAAAGAAGGTTTTTATATAGTCTTCGTAATTCAGATGAACTTCAGTTTCTCAACACATGCATTAGGTTTTCATGTGTTAAAAAATGAAAGTTTTGATTTGATGATTTTGCTTGGTGAATTATTCTGAGACAAATATATGCATCATATCCATATATGCATCAATTACTACATTACGAATCTTTTCCTCATTAGAGATTATTAGAAACTCAGATAATAGCGAGTGGTCTATTTACCTTTTCCTTATATGCAAATGAAACTATCTTTTTGTTAACAGAAGGAATATAAAATGAAACAATGTAGTATTCTTGTTTTAGGCACAATTTTGTGAGAAACTGATGGGTATGGATTGTTAATCTCATATGTGCTATTATGCTACAGTGGAAACTCGTAACACTGAAAAATAAAGAACCCTTGTTTGAGAGTGAAAAACTCAGCTCATCCCAACTAAATCTAGGCAGACTGAAATTGATTATTAGGAAATTAATTGTCACAGTTTCTCTGTGTACTTTTCTACTTAAAAAATATGTAAGTCCAGAGATGCTTTCACATACTGCTTAAATGTTTGATTTAGAGTATGTTTAGAAAAGGATATTTTATGTGCTATGTTTTATGTTGTAGAATAATGTCTAAATGTAATATTAAGCATATGCATTATTATTATTGTTATTGTTGTTATTAACAGTTACACAGACTAGACTTTTTCACTCCCAGTTTGTTTGGGGTGGTGCATGCTATTCAGACTGATACAAGAACTACGTTTTAAAACTAAGGTACACTACAAAGACAGATGTATTTAGAACTCATGGACTTTCTTTAACATGTCATATTAATTTTAGTTGAACCTCCTGGTAGTTGTTAACTTATTAACAAACAACATCTTAACCCTCTTTGCCAGCAATTTTTCAATAGATGTAAACTTAAACATAACTACGTCTTTACCTTTGAAGAGGTGAGGGTGTATTAAACTTCCACTGATTCATTCTTCTAAATGTCTTCTGCTTTCCTTCTGAAAATCTGTTACCTCAAATCAAAACTGCTTCAACACAATATTTTAGGAAATTGTCTTGCAGTATGATCTTACAACAAAAAAAAAAAGCCCCTAGAAATTAAGAACTTGTGAAGTCATTTGCACAACTGAGAAAATTTGACAGATGACAGGTTCAAAAGGTCATTAAAATCAGTAAGAACTTTCCCATCATGTTCTTATTTGCAAGCAAAAATCATGTCAAACCATAACATAGAAAATATTTTTTTAACTTTCACTTTTATATAGTTTTAAACTGCTTATAATTCCATTTTTCAAGTATGTGTAGTTATATTACATTTTTAAACAAATGCTTAATTTTGTGTTTTTCTACCAATTTTCTTTGTGCGTCTGTCTGTATGTGTGTGTATTTTTCCCATTGTCCTGAGAGATAACACATGGATAGCCCACAGGTGGATAGGCCCAGTATTTTGTCTTATGGTTTATAGTTTTGAAAGAAATGTAAGGAGAGGTGGTTTTAAGACCAGTTATGACGGTAAACAAAAAGTGAAACTCTTCTTATTCTATATTTTAATTCTAGCAGAGTACGTAGGAGGAAGAGCTCTCTGATGACTTAATTCACATCATTTAACATACGTCTAGTTTTTGTTTCCCTGGACAAAACCTGTGTGTAATTCTGATAGAGAGCTCAGAACTCTTGGTCGGAATGAGGTCTAGCTGCTGCTCCCAGCAAATGTGCACTGGAGAGTATGATGTTGAGGGAAGACTTCCATTCTATAAGTAGACTGTTTACTAAGAGTGTGAAAATTACTGCTTTTTTGTTACTTCAGCAAATTGGTGTGGGCATACCAAAAGTTAAATTGAGAAAAAGGAGACCCAATGTACAGGTAACTTTGGATGGAGGTGATTAGTGCATTAGAATGCATAGACCTGGAAATACAATTAGAAAGCTTCTGCCCTGCTTACTAGGAAAAACCTAACTAGAGAACTGTTTACTTTGACCAACAGCTTCCAAAAGCATGAAGCTTGCATCCTTCCTTGTTTAAATAATAGAAAACATGTTATTGGCTGTAGTGAAGGGCGTTCCATTAAATTATGGTGCTTTACTAATAGGTGCTAATTAGAGCCGTGCTGTAAAAATTATTCTTCAGATTTTGAAATGAATTTGAAGACTGGAAAAAAAAAAAGAGACTACTTGTGCTGGCTTTGCTTGCATAAACCCAAAGTCAAAAGAAAATCATTCTTACGACTTTATTGCCAAGTTTCATTGTACAGCGTATGCTGTATAACATTACAATCCGAATGAACTGTCCATTTTTTTTCTGGGGAAGTCAGAGTAGGGCATATGTTTTATCTCCTGTTTCCATCAGGTTTCTCAGTTTAGCAAATCCAGCTCCGGAGGATTAACTGCCATTAGGCGAACAGGGAAAAGGAAATTAGTAACATTTATGCAACACAGTCCCTGAGCAGAAAACACTTAATGAAAACTTAAAAATCATTAAAGGAATAGATTATCTATGTAACTAGCAAAATAACAAAATTAGGTACAGTATACCATGTTAATTTCTTACACATATGAGAATATATAATGCAAAACCAGTGGCCTATGTAACACCACCAGTAAAACATGATGTGAAAACCTGACGTAATTCAATTCAGTGATTTCACCGAGTCTCAGGTGGCTGTGTTTATACCAGGTCTAGAAGACCATCTCCAGGCTAGATTTTTTTTGTTTATACACTGGAGAAAGCAGCACTGGAACATAAAAAGTTTCCAATTTTTGAGCACCCTTGGCTGGTGCTGGGTTCGCCTGGCTGTGCTGGCTGCCCAGGGAGGTGCAGCTATGGGCTCCCACCACTCCAGATGCTCCTGGGATCCCTCTGAGACCCAGGATTTTTCTGCCATCTTACCATCCAATTATTTTAAAAGCCTAACAGCCTGCGCCTTCATTAGTACTTCAAGTATGAGTGGGAACTAGGCTTCTGCAACTCACAGCAAAGACAACTTCCATAGAATTTGTGAGAATACTGATCTCAGAACATGACAACATTTTAATAAACGGGGTTTTTTTTTATGTTGCTGCACCAGTCCTTTCTTTCTTGGTTTCCTTCTTGATTTGTCATTGAAGTAATAGATCTTTGCCTTTATTTTTCATGCTGAAGATGGATTGCACTCCCTTTATTTGCATGCTTCATTGCTAGTGATTTACTTCTGTTTTGTTTTATTAAGTTGTGCTGGTGAATGTGGTGGTGTTGCGCTTATTCTAGTCATGCCACGTGCATGACTGGAAAAAGAGAAGAGCAAACTGCACAGTAAGTTTGTTTCTTCATGGCTTAGAATAAACCCCACTAAATGGCAACCTTGGAAGAAAAAACTATGGAGCCCAAATACTGCTAAAACCACATTATTGGGGGAAAAAGATATAGCGAGGAAAATAGTCTTCCATTTAAAGTATGGGGCTAGGAATTTTCTGTTATAATTTCTAATGGATTTCTTTGTGCCTCAGGCACATCACATAATGCATCTATCCATGCTTAGTTTCTTCATCTATTAAAAGTCATTAATAAGTACCTTATAAACAATGTGTGGGGATGTAAGTCTTAAAAAGAATAAGAACAAGCAGTTAATGTGTACTTGAACTTTAAAGACTGTTAAAATTGACTATTTTCTCTTTGGGACTCCTTAACTATGGCTAGCCCAGGTTATCATTTGAAATGAATATTGACCTTGATTTGATGTGATGGCTTTTTTTTTTCTCTTTTTTTACCATTTCTTTTCTTCTCTGTTCCTTTGTGTGTTGGAATGAAATGTGAACTTCATAAATGCCTCCTCTGCCATGCCAATGCCTTCATGCATGCTGTTTGGGTTTGACCATGCTATTCATTATCCATTGCATGTAAGAAAATGTATTTTTTAATTTATTTTTACATTTTAGCCTTTTGCTATTTATTTTGAGAGTGTGGATTTGTTGGGGGGGAGGTGGAGAAAATGCATAAGAATAATTAAATTGTTTTTAATTAGTAGAAAGTAGATGTTAATGTTATTATACTCAAGTTGCTAGTTGTATCGATCTTATATAAATAGGAACATAAAAAATTCTTGGAAGTTATCAGTAGATATTTAAAAGAAATACCCAAAACCTTTGTCTGAAATCTTTTCAGGGCATATTTTCTTTCTTAGAATAAGTTTATTGGCTTTTATCTTAGCAGACAGTATGTCTTACTTGATAAGAACAGGAATGATTTCATGTATCCAGAAACATACACATATGTTCCTCAAGAATATGAAGGAAAAACCTTTTGTCTTCTAACACTATTCTATATTACAGTCTTGAAAATAGGGACTACCATTAAGCTCTTAATGCTCCAGACTATTATATGAAGGCAACTTTTACCAGCTATTCAGGACGTTACTTTCTTCTGGTAGGAACTGGAATTACATACATAAATTGTGATGAAGCACACTTGCATTCTTTGATGGAACAGTCACATGTACATTTGTCACATACCTTTGCCAGAGAATATTAGGATAGAGGAAATATAATCATCATTTTGAAAGAAAGGACTTTAGTCTGCCCTGTAAATAAGTTAGTATACCTAAATCACTGTAATCCTCTAGAAATGTCACTATCAGAATTCACGCTAGTCTTGAAGTAATAGTTTCAGCTAATGACAATTTTTTGTCTTGCTAATCATATGAGAAACAGTGCTCAGTTACTGATAAAACTAGGCTTTCAGATCCTTTCGTGTATGAATTGTCAATCAACCCCTCTACCCACTAAAATAAAATAAATGAGAAAGGGCCACTAGTAATTCATTATGCTATAAGAGATTAAAATAGATGGGTAAGTAAACCCAGTTAAGTAGCTTCCTTTGAAATGAAGGGATTAGAATGATTTGTAACATTACAGCACTCTGTCTTTATTATTTGATCATCCAATATCTTCTGCTTCAGAATCCTAAATCCCAGGAGCCTGTTACACTGGATTTTCTAGATGCGGAATTGGAAAATGATATTAAAGTTGAGGTGAGATTACCTGGTTTCTTAGTACCTGCTGCTGCTTGTACTTCACTGTTTAATAACTGAAAAGTGATAAATGTTCCAGATTTTGAACAGGTATTTATTTTGCTATGAATTTCATCTTTAAATTTGTCAAGATGATGACTTCAAAGAGAGATAAAGTTATAATGAAACAAACTGAGAACCAGTATTATTCGTGGGCAAGGGCAATACATTGTATTCCTCTAATTTTTAAAGACATCATGATTGCTATTTAAATAATTCTTCTTCATTAAGTGGCAATTCCTGGTGAGGGGGCTTGTAATTTTTTTTTTAGAACAGAACACTTTTTAATAGGCTATTAATATATTACCTGAAATATTTTAAAAGTGTTTTCCTATCTCTTACTAACACAAACTTATTGTTGTGGTGAGAGAGAACTGAGAAATAAAGTTAAGTGTTGACAGGAAATTCCTCTGTATATTTTGCAGTTAAGAATTTTGTAATACATTCAGAAATCAGTATTTTTTAAAACAGTTTGTTAGGTTTGTGAAATAAAATGGAGTTTTTATAAATGTTTTACTTTTTTTAAACATTTTACTTTTTTAACACATTTTTTTCACTTGGCTTGGAATTGTTCTTTCACAATAACTCTATTGGTATCTGTTAAATTCAACCTTAAATTGCTATCAGACTGGAATAAAAACATTTTTGTAAATCACTGCTGCTACCAGAATCACACAGATGTGCTGAGAAGCACGTCTAATGCTAGACAAAACTCCTTCTCATCCACACAGAATCCCTACCCTGCCTATTGCCCAACATCAAGGGGTTTTATGGGATGGTCTTGTTATGCAAAGGATACCAGAATTGTTGCTTTATAACTCTCCTGATTCAGTATATGTTTGGATAAAGCAACTTTTAATCAGAAAACTCAGAAAACTGTAAATTTAACTTTTTTCTAAAAGCTATGGTTTTCATATGCATTACTGTTTGCTGTGTTTTTATGAAATATTATAATATGTATGAAGTATTATATATAATACATGTAATACCTAGGTTTGCGTTTTTTTTTTTCTTCCTTGCCAATAGATTCGGAAAAAAATGATAGATGGAGAAAGTGGAGAAAGAACATTTGAAACACTGGTCAAGTCCCAAGATGAGGTAAGACAGGAACACAGGCAATTACATTTACAGGAACAAACAAAACCAGAAAAATACTATGAAATGATGAAAAGATGTTCATTCTGTAATGTCAGTTTGTATCATTTTTCCCTCTAGATTTGCTAGTTCTACTGGCTTATACTAAAAGAAATTATGTACTTATGAAAAAAGAATTGTTTTGTTTCTTGGTTTCTTTGGTGCATCATTAATCAGGCAGTTGTTGATGAGGTCTAACACTCTGTTCACCAGGAAATGGACCCAGCCTACTTCTGTGGACGAATCCCAAAACAAAGTACTTAATTTGCTTGTGGAGATGTGCGAGGATGGGTTTGGTAGTTTATATTGTGGTTGAATGGGAAGAAAACAGTGACAAAAAAATATAACATCTATATGCCATAAAAGAAGACTATTTGGAATAAGCAAGTTCATCTTACAGTTATATTACGTACTTATGCTTTCTAAACAGCTTGTTGAGTTCTTTATTTTCTTGTCCAAAATGGTCATTCATGACAAAGATTGCTACTGTTTCCTAGCAATAGGAAATACTCAAATTGATATGGCTTCTTACACATATGTCCTACCCTTTGGGGACCTTAATAAGAAGAAATCATGACTGTCATACCAAAGGAGCAGTTCTGGCCAGAGTATGCCCCACAGTTACACTTCTACAACAGATTTTTGAAACTGTTTTACACTAAATGTAAGCCAGCTTGAAGACAGGTAATTTAATGACTTATCAGAATAATGCAAATAAAACTTAGCAGAAGCAAATAAAACACCAAGCAGACACTACACAACCGTTATATATAAGCACACCATAACAATACTCAGCAGAACTTCTTGGGAGCGTGCAGGTAATTTTTCATGTATATTATTAGCTGCTCGCTTCTGTTGATAACTTTGATATCTCCAGTGGCTCAGCTGTTTGTACTTAAAGGGCACAATGTTACAGTGAAAAGTTCCTCCTTCCCAAATGGCATATGCTACAGAACCTAATCAAGGAAAATTGATAGGAAATCAGTCCTCAGAGTTTAAGGGGTTTTTATTCTGTTAAAAACAGCACATTCATTACTTCTATTCATTGTCTAATAGAAGCTAGCAACTTTTAAACTTTGCTTTAAATTTTGGCCAGATTACACCAAGTAATGCCCAATACTGAGCAGTTATTATTACCAGTCTTCTGACTCAATTCTGCACTGAGGGAAGATTCTTATATAGTTATTCACGTTTTGATACAGAAAAAAAATATTTCATAGTCCTAGTCTGTTTTTGCATTAAACATGGTAGAAACTTACCTGTCTTCATGGGTGAAAATCAGTGGCAATGCACATTGTGCTTGCTAGATCAGGCTGAAAATGGAGCTGAATTTTCTGAAATATGTCTCAATCCTTCATCCATGCTGTGATTTCACAATGTCAAGTTCATGGTCACTTGGTTTTGCAACAGGCCTTTGGGAACATACTTAGAATCATAGAATAATTTGGGTTTGAAGGGACCTTTAAAGGCCATCTATTCCACCCTCGCCTTCTATAAACAGGGACACCTTCAACTAGATCAGGTTGCTCAAATCCCTGTCCAACCTGACCTTGAATGTTTCCAGGGATATACCACCTCTTGGGCCAACATGTTCCAGTGTTTCACCACCCTTAGCGTAAAAGATTTCTTTCTTATATCTAGTGTGAATCTACCTTCTTTTAGTTTAAAACCCCTTGTCCTATTGCTACAGGCACTATTAAAATGTCTGTTCCCATCTTTCTTATAAGCCACCTTTAATTACTCAAAGGCTGCAATAAGGTCTCCCTGGAGCCTTCTCTTCTCAAGGCTGAACAATCCCAACTCTCTCAGCCTGTCCTCATAAGATAAGTGTTCCATTCCTCTGATCATTTCCATGGCCCGGCCCTCCTCTGGATCTGCTCCAACAGGTCCATGTCTTTCCTGCACTGAGGACTCCAGAGCTGGACATCTCATGACCATCCCTCAGCCTCTTAGTATCTACACTGGATTTGACAAAGCATGCTGCAATTTAAAATGAGTGAAAATAAGGACAGGAGGCCATACTCAAGATCTTCACGGCTGTGCAAATCCATCAGAGGCATTTCTTTATTCCTGAGCTATGGGTGTCATTGAGGAGATCAGTGGCTTTACTTGCATGTGTGTCCACCTGTCAGGAGACAGATTAAAATCTGTATGTTCATTCAACTACCTCCACCAAGATTGTGACTTTGTGGGAGAAAGGTTGTCATGGTATTTTATTATATTGCAGAGTCTAGGGAATTCGACTCGGTGTTGAGTGCTGTCTTCCTTTTGATACCCTATTCAGAAAGTGTAGAACCTCATAGACTCTCTTCTTGAGTACAGAACCTCAGCTTCAATGGGGGCATTCAAATGTAACTGTAGACAATCTTAACTGAAACATGATGATAATGATGATCACATAGGCAGCAGAGTCATACTTTACTACTACAGTCTCTATGAGGAAAGTCAACTGAACTCAAGCCTTATACACTTACATTGTCCAGGCGCAAAGTTATCGTCCTTGAGCCTATGCAGTCTCATGGTCTCATTAACTGTGCCCATGCTCCTTCTCCATGTCTGACTTTGTGCTGCCTTTCACCTCTTGTTATGTTCTTCTAAAGAACAGGCCTGTACCAGAAGTCCCCTTGCCTTCTGGAGGACTCTCTTCTGTGCTTTCTCACAATAAAGCCCCCATCCCAGCCCTCCTGAGTAAGGCTTTAAAATGCTGCTTTACAATCTACAGGGAAATCCTGCTGGGTGAAAGAAATGTGCCTTTTTCTGAATGGTTCCACTATTGGAGGACATTGAAAGAATAGGACCTTCCTGGGGCAGGGAGAGTAAGCCCCATCTGCTACCTCCCTGTGTCAGGAGCCCATCCTGTCTAGGAAGCCACCAGCCTGTCCCCATTCTGAAGGGAAATGGGGTTATTCCTGACTCAGTTGGAGAGTCCAAAGTCCTGCTGGCGTCTGTGTTGGGGATAAGCTGCTCCCGAAGGGAGGGATTGCCTGGGACATTTTCAGATTTGTGGTGTTGTTTTGTTTAGGGAGTGCCTCTCCAATCCTATGGCTGAAAAGGGCTCTGTGAAGGCAGTTAGAAAAGGGAGGATTAGCAAAATACACAATACACAAAAATACAATAATACCATTGGGGTTATACAAGAAATTGTATTCATGGCAAAGTTGTTGAAGAGATCTCAGGCTGTGTGATAAAAAAGACCTGAAACAGTTGGTCCTGCAACTGTTTGCCCAAAGAGGGAGGGAGGGGAAGCATTTACACTTGCACATGCTGGAGTCAGCTACAGCATAGGAAAGGGGGCAGAATGTGACGTCCTTGAGTGTGAGAATGTGTCAGTTATGTACAGCCCAGTCCACAATTTGTATTTGAAGAGAGTATCCCAAGCCTTTTGATCCCAGATGCTCAAGTGCCCAATGATATCAATTTCCCTCACCTTCCCATGCATCATGGCCTAAGGTTTCTTCCTCTACTCGGACCTCTCTGAGAGAAGAAGGGAGCAGCCAGAAGATGGCTGGTAATGGTGACAGCTTCAAGCCATTGCACCCTCCCAGCTCCAGGCTGCTAAAGCCAGAATAAAGCTGCTTCAGACCACGGGCCATGCGTGAGCCGTGTATCACTTAGGACTTGATAGCTTCATATATTTTCTTATAAAAAGGGCTGATGTGGTCAGTTGCTCTGAACTGACAGTTGCAGTCTGGAGGCTTAAAATTGATGTCCTTTTTGTTTTGCTTCTTGGTTTAAGTTTGCATTGCTCTCCTTTTTTATTGCAGCTGGCCCCAGCAGTGTCTTGGGAGATGACCTCATGCTGCAGCATAGAGACTGGACTCGTAGGACATGTGGGTGGGGTGCGCTGGAGTCTCCCAAGGCCTCAGGGGCTTTCCAACGAATAGAGAAGATGCCATAGGAACAAAAGCATTGCCACACTCTGGCAGCCAGGGTGGGCAGTAGTGAAAACTGAAGGGTCACAAAAACTGCAATAACATGTAGGTTCGTTGGCAGTGACCAGCTGGGGGTGAGATGATCTCACAACGCTCAGTAATGAAGGAGGGAAAGGTGAATAGGAGCAGCCACCTGAGGATGTGTAATCTGCTGGGTTATCTTTGAAGGGAATTTTCAGCCGGTTGGCTTTCAAGAATGTTCGCAGCACTGGTGGCAACAGGATTTAATATGAGCCCGGTTCTTCCCTCCCTCCCTCCCTCCCTCCCTCCCTTCCTTCCTTCCTTCCTTCCTTTCCACCTTGGGCACTGCTTTTCTCTTGCCAACGTACATGGGGTGCAACCCAGGGCACCGGGC
>KZ508264.1:19128-38664 GCA_002844005.1 Limosa lapponica baueri | reverse complement strand
TTTTTTCTTACCATTTTTCAAAATTTCCTTTAGGTGGCTGATTGACCACTATCCAAGATGCACAGCTGGGACTCGTAGCTGCTCTCAGAGTCGGTCGCAAGACTCCCATTGATTTCATTGGGCACAGAACAGGACTCTTGTTTTTCCTACATTCAGTAAAAAGTAAATTTGCCATCTTTGGGAATTGCTACCAGGCCCATTTCCTTTTGCACTGGGCTTTCAAAGAGCCTTAAAGCAGAGCACGGTACTTCCCAGGGTTGTGGGTTTTGCTGGCATTTTCAGGAGAATGCCTAGCCTGATAAGGCTGAGTGAGAAGTGTGATTTCGTTAAGCTCTTGTTCTGCACTGTGATTTGTACAATTGAATTCTTTGTATTTTGCATTGCTATAAAAGGTAATAAATACATGAAATATCAAGCCATCCTGGGATGTGAAACATGAATCATCACCAGATTGAATTAGCCAGTACTCGAGTGGGATACTCCTTTCCTGCCTTTTCCTCTCCTGATGACCTTCAAAAAGAGCTCACAAGAGGCATTTAAATGCTGCTGGATCACTCCCAAGGCAGCAGGCAGTTTACACAGGCATTGTTTTACCTTGAAACCCTTTTAGGAATGCTCTGGACTCAGGACAACATCGTAGGTTATCTCTATAGGGTAAGCATCAATAACTGCTCCTGAACGCTTGCCACCCCATAGCAACTGTGGTATCCTATTTCTATTCTAAGCAGAGGATTCAGTTCTGATTTGTTGCCAATCCTGCCTTGGACAAACTTAACAACAGGAGTTAATGTAAGCAACCTTGGCTTTCAGACTTTGTGACGATCTCAACTTCATGCCCAAAAACCCAGTATTTCCCTTATATTGGAAAACATAATCAGCAGCTAAAGAGAAGCTCCTCCAATGGGCAATTCAGAGAACCCAAGTTCCCATCTCACCTGGCAGCAACCTCTTTTTCTCTGTTATCTACTTTGGGGCACTGGGGAGAAGTCAGTTAAGGTAGACATTAAGTTCCCCCTTTTTTTTTTCTATTGCATTTCATCCATATCACTTTGTAAACAAATTCATGTCTCACAAACATTTAGCTGATCTGTGTAATACCAAAAGAAATCCTCGTCTTGATTTGTGCAATGACAAACCATTCAACTGTTGATGATTTGAAGTGTGAATTCTGGCTGTTCAGGCTTGTTCACTGAGTTTCTTGCTGCATAACACCATAGTTTCTGGAGAGTCTTGAAAGGTGCAGTCCCCACACACCTAAACCTCTCTCGGGTGTTGGTGGCTGATCCCTGGCAGCAAACCTGTGCGACGTCTGCCAGTAATTCTGGAATATGGACAAGACAAGCCTAACTCAAGTCTACCTATTCCCAAAGCACAGAAGAAAACAATGCAAAGCAGAAATCAAGATTCCCTGTCCTCTACTGTCTGACTTTTCTCTGTGTCTGCAGCAGACTAAACCAGGATTTTACTTAATTCGTGTCTCTTTAATTTTCCCGATTGCAACAAAACCTTAACCTCATCCTTTAATGGCAAACTTACGCTGGAGACTATCAGCTGACAAAGGCCTCTTGCTGGAGGAAAGGAGTGAGATTTGGTCATATTCTATTAAAGTATTTAAAAGGTGCATGACGTTTGAAAGAGAGGTAAGGAAAAGAAAGACAGACTGTTTTTGTGGCTGGTAAAGATCCTCTAGTTCAGGAAGTTTTTGTATGGAAAACAATATTAACATTAACAGGATCAAACCTTGCGCTATATAAACAGAAATCCTCCCTCTCTCCATTTATGAAAACTTCAAAATGCCGAAAGGAGAACTGTCTCAGATTGTTCATTTTCATGCCCTAACAAAAACAAGCAGTTCTGTCTGACATCCTCTTGGCAAACAGTTTAGGACTTGAATCCCTGCATGTACGTTTGCATAGTTAATGAGTAATTTCCTCTGCCAGGGAAGGAATAGCGTGAAGGCTGATGGACGAGCCATTTTTAAGGCACACGTACAGCCAGCAGTGCTGCCAGCACAGCACTCAGCAGTCTCTCATGACTGATCTCTGCCATTGAATACCATTGACAGCTTTTGAACAAACTAATAAAAATAGAGTCAACAAGAATTCATTTCACTCCTCTGAAGGACAGACCACTGAAAGGAGCCCTTCCAAGCCTGGCAGCCCCCCTCTGACACTCCTCTCCCCGGGCTCCCCTGCCCCGGAGCTGCTGCACAGGCACGTGTGCGCATCGGCAGCGGGCAGGGAATGAGACAGCGTTTTCTGAGAACCAATGCCTAATGAGAAGAAGTTATTCCCTTGCTGTGCAGCCATCAACACAACTGTCCTATTCATCTGCCCAGGCATAAAATCCTTTCGGTTATTCAGTCTGCTTCCGAGATTTGGAGCTGGGATATGTGAATATAAAGCAACACATGATCATTAAAATAATGCCCACATGCTTACTAAAACAATTCCAGCTTTTCTTGGCTTTTAAGACATTTTTCCAAAGCTTTTTGTTTTTTCTTTTAAATACACAGATTCTGAATTTAAGTCTATAATTAAGAGCACTACGGAGTAGGCAGTGAATCTGGGAAGATACATGTTTCTTTAAACAAAAAAGATCTGAATCTATTAATTGAAAATTTAATTTCTAAGGGCTCTTTCTCCAGAGAGACACCGGCTGGAACAGCCAGCGCATTTGCTTTCCAAGTACACACAGGCCATTTATCAAGCATATTGTTTGGCACTGTTTACTGCGTGGTCACCCCCCTCCTACCCAGCTGTAGCCGCAGGGCTCTGACTCTAACCAAACTGAAAGGGGCCAAGATGAGATTTTACACCTTACACAGATTATCCAGAAGACTTGATTATGGAATTGCAAATGGGGCATTGAATTCTCAGGGCGGGCAATACTGGAGGGAGTTAAGAGCTGTGTTTAATGGAAATAGTTATAATTACAAGGCAAAACTAGTTTGAAGTCTGAAGACCAGTTTGAACTATTTTTCAGAAATACTTGGGGAAGAAGTATTTTCATAAATAAGGGCACAGGAAAAAAAAGCCACAGATGACAAGGGACCAAGAGTGGAGGAACAATATCTGTCACCTGTCAAATTTAGTTGCCAAAACAAAGAGTGAGTGGAGTGGGTTTTTTGGCTAGCTGTTCTGAGAACTGCTAGAAACTTCTGAGAAGTATCTGGGCAGCTCCAAACATCTCCACACTGCTATGATCATGTTACTTACTGACAGGGTTTCATGTATACTTTTGGAGTAACACCTATTTCCAAATAATTTTCCAAACTATGTTTTAAATATGATTTAACTCACCCATTTTTTCCATTCCAGCAATGGTGCCAAGCTCCGTAACGTACACCAAGCCTAAAGTAGGCAACTGAAAAGTGAAAAGATATCTCTTGATGTTAGCTGGTGCACAGTTGTCTTTCTCATCTAGAAGGTACCTCCTAGAAGTGACTGACCTCAGAACGCACTGAGCAAATCATTACAGCAAATGACCTTGTATGGCTGTTTTCCCTGGTTCCATGAGGCAAAGTTGTGGTGTATCTCGTTCCTAAATAGATACGCTCCTCATACCTGTTCCTCTACAGATGTTAAAGCAAGAAAACTTTCAGTTTAGTCTGCCAATGAAACTAATATTATGAACCAACAATATAACCTGAATGTGTTATTCAGACACCCCAAATTAGACCGACTATTAGACAGAAACTTTAAGTAGTGCTTATTAAGGAGGGTCCCTTGCATAATTCATGCCTTCCATGAGTTCGTGGCAGCACCCTATGCTATGCCCATCACAAGGAAAGAGACACCAGTCACCACCACGCTCAATATTTTAACATCTTTCATAACTGCTACTAAAAAGTCATACTAAATTATTAACTGGCTGAGCAATCTGTGCCTCCTGATTGCTGCACTCACAGGCAGCTTCATTGCAAAGGCGCAGAAAACGGGTTCTCGCACCTGAAGGAGCAGCAGATATTCCAAGCCAGGAGAACAGCAGAGAAACATTGCCCCACCTCTTGGGAGGTATCACATCCACGAAGAATAAAGGCTTAATGGATGAGTTAAGACTAAGTGGAAAGATATATATTGAAAGACAAGTCCAAAGGGTTTGGAAGTAAGTCACAAGTGGGACAACTTTAATATCTCTAGCATAAAATCACTTTTCTGCAAGCCACGATCACACAGCAGTTCAGATTACAAACCTGTTGTTTGCTTTGTCTCATGTTTGCTCCAGTTCCTTCCTGATAATGGGTCTTATTAAGTAGACAAACATAATGCTTAGGTCACATTCAGTTAGTTGGAAGAAAGGCACATTTGTATGCGAAACATGGCACATAAAATATTCACACATTAACATGTATTATAGCAGGATGCAAACAATTCTGAAATAAAAGCAGCAGGAAGGAACAGAGGGAAGTTGCTTATTTCTTTCAGTCTTCAGTCCAGAACTTGTGATTTCATCTCCCTGGAGAAGTGATGACAACAGCAAGAGCAGGTTTTGCCCTTAACATTATCAAAATCTCTCTCTGCTTGGCCCCACGTGCCACTGTCGCTGTGCTAGGGCTTAATTGCTCTTACACAGCGGTGTCTGTCACAGGTCTGTAGGGGCAATTCTGCAGTTTTCTAGGTTCTTCCATTAAGCATAAGGTAAGCCATCAGAAGGACGGGGGTCCAGATCCAACCAGGGATAAGGAGATGCAAATCCACAGCCTTTAATAACAAAATCTCTCCAGGATTTTGGAAGGCCTTATCCTCTATTTTTCAGCTGCCATTGGAATGACTCCAAAGAAGCTTTACCTTTAATGCTCCGCAGGGAGTGCTGAACTTGGGGCTGTGCATCTCATCATTCAAACTGAGACATGATCTAGCAGCCCTGCACCAGAATTCCCACCTCTTCGTCAGTGGAGCATCATTCTCCCTCATTGTATTCTTAAAAATGCAAAGGCGCATCCCTCTGCAAGACAGTGAGAAAAGAAATACAGTTTATGATAGCAACAAAACCAAAAGCAGCACCATCAAGTAAAGCAAAACCAGTAAGAAAGCTACATCCAACCTCCACAGCCTTTTTAATTTATTTATTTATTATTAGGATGTGGTGACAGGGGTAGCTCTTGGCAAATGTTTTTTTGTGACACTAATTAAAAACACACGCACACACAAAAAGTAGGCACGACATCCAGAGATGACAACCCAAGCAGAAATTCTGAAAAACGCTCAATAATCCTGACCTCTCTGAAGGCCAGCTTCATGAAAATCTTCCACTCTGCTGGGAACAGTCTGATTCACAGAGCTGCTTTGCAAAGGCTACCCAAAAATGGACGTTTGTGAACTCTTTTTTGCTGTGCATTTACTCTGAATCCCTTAACACTCATAATTTGTTATTGTTGCAGATGGAAACATTTGGCACAGTTATGATTTAACAGCAATTCAAAAATTATTAATGATTTGAGGTAGATTAAGAGGTTGAATTTTAGCAGCACCTAATCATTAACCAATTTAAGGATTTACAAGATGACTTAAAATAATTGAACAGTGACTTGATTACAGATTCAAAACCAGCAAAATTCACTGTAACCCACTATAAGGTATCCCAAATGAATACATATACATACGATCACAAGCACACACCACTCGAGGGGTTACGTACACACACACCCCCCTGAGGTTTTAACTGCTGGGACCAAAGGTCCCTTCGCAACGGGCGACTCCAGTGAGCCCACGGGTGCCCCTTTGCATGTGCGCACAGACAAATATTTGGATCCAGTAAAATATGAGGACATCCACACTCATAAGAGCTAACGTGTATATAAAGAGGTGGATGAAAGAGAGGCTATATAGCCTATAGTTAAAATTTCCCTCTCCAAGTCTGGACAATCCATCGGCATTCCTCAGTGGGCAATAACTGGGACTCAAGGATGGGTCCACTCCCCTGGCCTTTTAATGCTCGAGGTGTCAGCCTGAGTAGCATCCCAACTCAGGGGAGGTACTGGGCACAGCCTGCTGCGATTCAGAAGAGCTCCAAGGGTCTCACCAGAATCGCTACTTATAGGTTCTGAGATAATTAGATAGCTGACTTTCACCAGGTACTTTTCCACTCTGGCCCAACTCAGACAATGGAATACTCCGGTACTTTTTACCAGCTGCGCAAGCCCAGGACTTGCTAGATCTTGGAGTTCTGGTATCACCCCCCTCTTTGGGCACAGCCCATACATTCTCAGGAGCAATCGATTATAGTTATCGTTCCCAAGTGATCGTACTCATGGGAGCCTGGTACGCTAAGAGGTTGCCACAGTGTTCTAGTCCGTTAATCTCCACCTTTTTCTTTCATTAATGTTAGACCATTATGTATCTCAGGTAACATTCTGATCCATTGTAGTGTTATGCAGCCCAGGTCATGGGGGAAATTGCACTAAGTACCCAGGGGCGGGATGGGGGCACATGTGTTGCACCACCACAGTTGTACATACCATGAATATTCTGCTGCTAAAGCCAGGGTTTTTCAGCCTTTAAATTGTAGAAAAAAACCCCATGTGCAGACACTGGAGCAAGCAGGTCTGTGACACTTTCTGGCACCGCAATGAGAGTCTGTTACACTACTCAATATTTTCTTTTCTTTCTTTTCTCTTCCTTTCCTTTAAGCTAACATCCTTTTCCTGTGCCTGAGGGAGAAGGCAGTCGATAAAAGCCAAGTTCCTGTTCACAGATAAGTTTAGAAGGCAGCCAGGCTCAGAAGTTCCTTGAATAAGCTATATTCCTACCACCTTTTTTTTTCCCCCCTCTGTCAGAGACGTTTGAGCCCCACACAGGAACCAGGCTCACATTGTTCAATAGCCACGGACGTTTCCACAGTAGCTGGGAGGGTCGAAAGCTTTTTCCGCTCTTTGTTACAATTTTTTTTTTTCCTTCCTTCTTCCAACTTTCCAGTTAAAGACTATTGCCGGGGCATTCCTGAATTAATCCAGGCTGCGCTTCAGAGAAGAGAACAAGAGACAGGTGTAACTGGGTGGGAGAAACCCCACGATGCTAGTGAAGCTTTTGCTCATCTGTAATGCAATAGGGTTGGCAAAGCTGGTCAAACACTCAGACCATCACGGGTATCATGATGGTTCTGTGCACAAGCCACGAATTCATGAGACCTCTGCATATCCCCAGAGAACTCCTCTGTTACGCAAGGAAGATGGTTATTGGGAAGCAGAAGGGCTCAGGGAGGATACTCAAGATTACCCTTCAAGTATGATCTCCTCAAACCAGGAAGAGAGAGAGGATTTTGAAGCTGCGAGCCCACAGGTCCGAAATGGGTAAGTACCCCAATGTGTCTGTGTAATGATAGTGCAGTCCTGTCTGATACCTTTATGCCCTTTTGATAAAGGGCCAGTTTCAATAGAAGCTTCTCATTAAAATACATTAGATTTTAGGGACCAATCTATACCCGAACAGGAGGGGGTTAACTGTTTTAACTACAGAAACAGAAAGCTGAATTGCTCGTGGAGGATGAAAGCACAGATGGGACCAGCTTTTTGTCCTAGTCTGAGATGGCAGAATGGGGTTAGGTGTCCGGACACACCTGGCAGATGTCAGCCTTCCAGTTCTGCTGTAGCACCATAAAACAAAACGCTTCTTTCTGGCAAAGCAAAACTAGGTGAAATTAATGTACTGACTTTTTCTCGTCACAAACCAATGCAGATTATTTTTGCTGATCATGGCAACCTTTTCCCATCCTCAGAATGTGCCTGGCTGCAGACTTGGGCCTTGGAAACGGAGAGGGAAAGAGAATGGCAGGATGTTAGCAAAATAAAAATAGCAAGGAGTAAGCATAACAAAGTAAGGAATAATAAATAAGCATGAAAATGACTACAAATTCAATCCCTCCAAAACGTTTTCATGACAGTGAAATGCTTCTCATGGTAATCTATAGCAGAAGAGTAGCCATCCTGAGTGAAAAAGGCACCTACCTCACTAGAAAGATTTCCAAACACTATGATTTTTGTAAGTTTTACAGGGCACGCAAGTAGGTCTCTAAATGTTTAAAATAGATGAAAACCAAGCAGGACAGTGAATGAATCTTTTATAGCCCTGATGGATGGGTACTGCACAGCCCTGTTTGGGAGAGCTGAAACAGCAGCACAGCGAGAGCTGTTCACAGCTCAGTGCTTTAGGATGCCCTGGTATTTTTTCCCTTTAAATGCTCCTGAGGAAAGGAAAAAAGGGAGATGGAAAGAGATGACAAAACCTTGCTCATGTCACACTTCCCTTTTACACAAACTAAAGTACGCAATCTTGTTTCTAATCTCATCTACATGTAAAATTAAGGCCTCCCTCCTGCACGGTGAGTGTATTAAAACCCTGTTGCCCTTCATACTACATCTTCCCACAAATCTGACCTCCCACCGTTACCCTTAAGTCATTTTCTAAAGCCTGTAAGTGTTGACTTCCAGTTTCCTGATGGGTAGCTGTTCGATAATGACATGCTCTGTTAATTCACCAACTCCTGGTTAATGCATTTCAGACACTGTCAGAGGAAGGAAAACAAAGCCTAAGTGGTACTCTGGACTTGATTGCTGGTTGAAATGCTGAGAGCATTCTGAAAATTCAATGGTGTAAAAAGGTGCACGTACAGGTCAGCAAGATGCTATAATATACTGTCCTAATATGGATTTCTTCCTCTGCAATGTAGCTTTGTTCAGCACCAGCTTGTGTAATTCAGTTCAGCACCAGCGATTACTCATTGTAATTTCCTCCCAAGAAGAGAAATACTTCCTCCTTTTATGGAGATAGTTGCATAATGAGTCAAATCTTAGCGTTCTTCCCAATTATAAAGCTACGCTGATGACTACAGGCAATCAAATTCTAGCCTGGCAGTAGCTTTAAGGTATTTGTTCTTTCACAGTGCACACAAGCCCAGAAAGCTGGTACATCTTATGAAGGAAATTTGATAATTTGAGAAGAATTACATCCAAAACTGAGGGGAGAGAGTGCAAATAAAAAGGGACAGCATGACTCCCCTTGTAACTGCACTTCAAATTCCAAAAGTCATTGCAAATGGTTGAAGCCATGTACTTTCAGAGCCTGAAGTCCTCAAGTGCATCACGGCTGGAGTACCCTGCTATGCACAGACAAGAAGTTGTCATGAATCTGGTATTTCACATGCGTGACATGCCCTGGAAAAAACACTGAGGAACTGAGTTCATATCTCTAAGGAGAGAGCAAGAAGAAAAGCATCAGGAGTTAATTAGGAATTGAGAGGTACAGGGAGATAAAGACATGCCACAAAAAGGACTGGGTTGGTGGAAAGTAATTTCCTACCACAACTATGTCCAAGTTCTAGTTTGCCTTTGGAATAAGCAAACACTTACTTTTCAGAATTAGCAAATAAACAAATGAAGAAAAAATATGGTAACTGTCTCTAAGGTAAAGTTTTGTTTCTCATAATTTTTTAACAAAAAAGATGGTTTTTTTCCAACCTTCTGCTATTTTCGCTATGTACTAGAAACAGTGGTATTCTTACATTTAAAAAAAAATATATATGTAGAGTACTATTTTTCTCATTGCAGTTATTTGAATAATTGAGACCACCATGACTAATATGTCCAAGGTAATTAGTCAGACAATTCTCTGGTTTCTGTTTCAGCATGTAAGGTGAAATGACTCCTTAGATCCTCAGTCAAATGCTTGGAAATGTTACTTTACTAATTAATTCCTCTTAGAATAGAACAATTATTCTAATAAGAGTTTTAAAATAAGAAAATCAGTAGTAAGTCACTGGCCTTTATGTGACGTTTTTAAGACGAAACGTGTGGATAATAATCCTCATTTCAACTATTCTTTACAAGAAGAACTAGGTAACAGTTTAGTATCTCAGCTGTTGCTTTTATCTGAGTGCACCAGAGAAGCTCTGCATGTTCAAATTGTTTGCACATGTTATTTACAAAGTCAAAATTATCAGAAAATGCAAATTTTCCAAAGGAAATCACCTTTTTCTCCCCCCCGCCCCAGCAGCTGTGCCTCACAGGAGCTGATCAGTTTGAGGTTAAACATTTTATTCTATGGCTGAGGTAAATGGATCCATGTGTACCCAAACTTTCAGCAGAATTAAAAAGGGAAATGAAAATACGAGTATATGAAGAAATCAGTACTGTGACTGTATTAGCATTTGCTTTAGCAATGGAAGATCAAGAGTAGGAACAGTAAAAACAGATTCTGGATTTCATAAATCCTCAATGTGTAATACCCAAAATAGGTAATAAATACATTTGCATTCTTCATTTCCCAATAAAAGAGATGCCTAATGCAGAACCTGATAGGAATGCTCTGTTGCTACCGGTGGCTTTCCTGTGTGTGGACACAGGCAGCCAAAATGAGGCTTGAAAAGATGCCTGGGACTTGACCAGACATGTGGAAGTTCTAAAAGTGACCCAATGTCAAATAAGGGCTTTCAAGTTTGCATTAGCCCATGACCTACTTACCCTAGGGGTAACCAATTCAACTGCTGTCTGACCAACTCATATCAAAAGGGATAATACACACATCAATGAGATAATACATCACTACTGTTATCCTGACAATTGCTATGTGGATGACACATCTGATAGTTTGTGAAAATTGTCCTAAACTGACAAGCCACCTTGGAGTTTTTCTTTCTTTAGAGCCGCTTCCATCAAATACTTGGTGATGACACAGGCCTGATCAAGGCATGGTGCTGAGCTGACCTCAGGGGAGCTGAAAGAGAGGGCCACTGAACTATACAGCTGTGTGCCCTCCCTCAGGCTGTAAAATTCAGACCTGGGCAGACAAAACTGGACACAGATGTCCTCCTCCATGTGGCTGTATGAGGGCCAGGAACATGGTGACCCAGCCTTTGAAACGAAAGGCTCCCTGGCCCTGGGAAGAACACGCCATCTTCTCTATACCTGTGCCATGGATTTACCTCTGTTGATTTGAGATGCATGGAAAGATCCCTACTGTAATCACACCCAGAAGGGCTTGTTTCCTCTCCCTACAAACAGATTATTTCTCAAATCAGGCAATGCACTGAAGCACCACTAGTGGAGCACTGCAGTCCAAAGCTCCTATCTTTCCACAGCATTGAGCAGAAATGCAGCCAGCTGGCTTTAATCCACATGCCCGCAACACCAAGAACAGTCAGGCTGACAACTCAGATTTCATGCATTTAGCGTTCATATTTTGTTAAAAAATAAATAAATAAATAAAATAAATGAAGCATCTAAAAGGTACAATTCCACCACATGCTACCCCAGCAAAGCCCAAAGCTGCCTGTACCCTCAGTTGGCCTGACCTGTCTGTCAAGTAACACTGTAAACCAGATCACTTAAGTGTTCCGGGTTAAAAATAAACTTAGGAAAAAAGCAGAGTTATTTTTAACCTTCTCCCTCAGTAATCACACAGATAGAGTTGGTCCCCAAATGGACTGCTCACCCAGTAAGGGAGAAGTGGACTGTGGTGATGAGATGGGAAGGAGCACAGCAACTAAAGCTGGTTTGCCTACCTATGACAAAGTCCCACAGACCACCTACTCTCTTTCCAGAAGTGTAATCATTGCCAAGTAGCCCCTGTTTTGGATTTGCCTTCAGGTTGGGCAGGTGGTTTAGTTCTCCATCTTTCTCTTTAATTTGCAAACACGCTCAGTCTTGCATCTATTGGGATTTTTCTTAAAATTGCAATGTGTTTGCAAAAAAAAGAAAACAATCAATCAAACCAAAACCAAACCCCACCACCTGAATTATAAATAGCAAAGGCAGAAATCTTCAGCATAAGTAAATCCTTAATTGCATTAACATATTTTGAGGTTTGGACACACGATTCTGTGAAGTCACCCTTGATTACAGGAAGGCTTCCTGATGTGAACCAGGTGTGTTGTTATCTCACTGAAACACACACCTCTTCCTTTAATTCGGCACTGAGACAGGCACAAAGAAGTAGGCCTCTTTTTCTGATTACACAGGGTGTCAAAATACAGAACAACTGTCCTCTGAAGTATAGACAAGCACAGAAAAGTCAAATCAGTCTTATTCTAGGGAAAGTCAGAACAATGCTCAATCTTAATAGCCTCTTTGTCCGCTTTTACAGGAAAATATCCATTGAGTTAATTAAGACCAGTTTCACACCAACTCATCTGTTTCTTCAAAATTAGACAGGGACTTTCTTAGGAAGCTTACGGGATAGTGAAATTTCCCAGAAAAGGGGCATAGAACACATGCTTAAAATAAGACACGTTTGGATGAAACACGGCCAAATGCGATCTTCAGCCCCCGACATCCTGTGAACTACTGCAACAGCCATTGAGTGCTCAACAATAGCTTCCACGGTGCCAAGTTCATTAACAGAAGCAATGGTTTCCTATCAAAGTCAGGCACTTGGCTCCTTTCAGGACTTCAGGAAATTCTCCAGTTAAGCTTTTGCCTCAGAGAGTGCCTGCTGCCCAGACCCATTGCTCGATATTTGGCACTCTTGTTGAGCTGCACATCTGCAGGTGGAATGGCTCCCCACCAGGGTATGCAATGCAAATGGCACAGCTTCATTGCATGCAACACAGGAGTTGTCAAACCCTCTTGTGCCCAAAGGATTGTTTTATTTCCTTTGTCACAGGGCTCGTTAGTGCAAGCTGCAGCCATTCATTCTCTCAGCAGATAGCAAGGGACCTCTTGTTTCAGCACAGCCACAGAACCATCATCACCACTATTACCACACGGATCCGATGCCACCCAGCTCCTGCGGATCAATACCCCCTGAATGAGTGATCAGTGCCCAACCCTGAACAAAATCACACACTCTCATGCCCAAAACACAGTCAAGGGCAAGCCTTGGTGCACCTTGTCTGCACCCTGAGCGCATGCTGGCTGGAAAGCTTGTCTTCCCCTGCACTTTTGACTCGCTGGCATCAGCACAGCTGTGCTAGTAAGCGGCCACTGGCTGCGATTCCTGCTTCAAGACAAGGTCTGACAAAGGAGTGAGCGTGATATACTAGGGGTGAACCTAAGTGCAGAAATGAAGAGATGAAATCCAAGTGTAAGCTGCCCTCTGAGTGGGCTGTAGAGCTTGTATTGTGAGGAGGATAATATAGATGAGGTAATGGCTGTGATGCTTTGTGAAGAGGAAAAACCTCTCGCATTTATTTCTCTGAAGTAGCTTGTACAACAGTTGGATTTGGCTCAAAACCAGCTCCCATCCAAGCCTGCTTTCTCTTGAGCTCCTGCTCCCAGTGAAACTCCAGGTTCAGGACTGGATTTTCATGGCATTAACTCTTTAGGACATTCTGCAGGACAAGTCCCAGCTGATAACAGCCTAACTGGCACTCCTGTTGGAATAGAAGTGGTGTTCAACCAGCACTACTCAGGGCTCTGGAAGGCTTCCAGCACTGTATGGAAATCCACACGTTTGAAACTGCCACTGCCACTCTTTTCAGTCCAGCTTGTTAAGGTAAACCAGAAATCCATCAGCCTGCTTAAACCTCAGGGAAACCCAGAGTGATTCTGGGATGAGTCACAGGAAGATGCCAGACCTTGCCTGAGAGGGACCATTGGCTCATCCTAAGGGAAAGACAGAGAAATATGAGAGTTTCTGCTGTCTGATTGTAATACAGGGCTGCTGGCTGCTCAGGAAGTGCTGGAGAATTCACTGACAGACTCACTGTCTGCTAATTAAAATCCCGGTGGCACACTGTGTTCCCTCGGAGAGCCAGCACCTTTTTCAACAGCTGAATGCCTTCCGCATTCCATAACGAATAAAAAGATATGTCTGTCTTAAATCTGACTTGCATAGTCCTAGTTTAGATTAATTTAAATGGGATATTTTACTTCTGTTTTATTGAAGTTGCTTTTTCTTCTCAGTGAGACTTTTGCACTGAGGGAAAACCAGAACACGTTTTATAGACCATAGCCTCATTCTTTTTTTTTTTCCCACTTCAACTGGTATAAACCAGGAGTCATTCCACACATGTTAGTGGAAAATCGCTTGATTAAATTAGAGAACATAGTCTTCTATTGTCACCTTGTAGCACATTTAAGCAGCAATAATTGTGTCTCTGGTGCCTTTTGCATTGTATAGAAAAGGAAAGTGTCACGGACCTGAAAAGTTTTGTGCTTGGTCAGTGGTAGGCACAGGAATGGCTGGACAGTTTTCCAGGTAATTATAGAACCTGGCTTCCTTGAGAATAGAAACATGAGGAAACTGATGTGAAAGACAATTTGGCTGTACAGCCAAAGGAATAACAAAACTTATGGAAAAACAACGTCCTGAAATCCGGAAGCTTTTGTTCAGGCAAAAATTCCACTGACCTAGAAAGTGTCTAAAATTATGCATTGCAGTGCCAATCACGAGAACACGTAACTAAGAAAAATAAAGCATGTAAGTACCTAGCTGAGCTGGGGAACATTTTTCACACTATCATGCTGTGATTGTCAGCGTAGCAGTGTAGCAGAGTGATAATTACTGCAGAACAGCCATCTCACTTTATCTCCTGGTTCTGGGGGTTTTATTTTGTTGGCCCAGCCAAATCCTTGAATGAGAGAGAGAACTACCTGCATTTTGCAATGTTTCAGTAGAAGCAAAAGTAGTATCCAACATAAGAAAAAAAAAATCATTGATCAGTTTGTAGTTTAAAGACCTTAATGGTTCAAATAAAAGGAGCTTGAGCTAACCTAAAGTTGCTGAATCCTATTTAAATACAGAATGCCTTGTCATCAGACGTACTTAACGTCAGACAAAAGAACACGCCTCAAAATAAGGCAAAAATGGTTCACTATTCATATAAAGACTCTATTCAATAAGGAGATTAGAAGAAAGCCTAGAAAAAAAAACCACCTAGTCTAGTAAAGAAAATTATTCAGATACTTTTTTCCTAGTTAAAGAAAAAGGATTAATTTGCTTGGAATGTAAAACAGGGAAAGCAACTGAACAAACGAAATATCTGTGACCCTGGATTTGCTAGGGTTCCCTTAAGTGTTGCTCTAACTTGTAGTATTGTTATAAACTTTACCATTCACCAGACTGAAGAGAAAGCTCTTCTGCTCTCCTCACATGAGCAACTTCTTTCTAGTCCTCTCTCCTTGACAGCAGAGCCCTGAATCAAAAGGAAACTGTATTAAAGAGAATGGAAGCAGAGGGTGTTAAGTTGGTTATATATTCAGTGGATGAAGCGACATAATTACAAAGAGGGAGAAAAAAAACACAGAAGCAGAACACAAAGCTGCTGTGTTCCAGCTGAATAAAGAAAGTGCTATTTGTGAAAGAGCAGCTCTTTGAAACTTCAGAGTCTTATTCAGAGCCCATTGGTGCCAGCAGAACTAGTCCCACTCGCCTCACTGAACTTTAGATCAAGCCTTTGTAAGTCTTTAAAATTGTTTCACTTAACATTAAAGAATGACATATTTTCCCTCAAGGTTAATACACCTAAGGAGTATTTTTAGTAACAGATATCAAAGTTTCCTTAAAAGAAGCATTTGACTAGAAGTGCAAAAAATACCGCAATAAAAGTTACCTTTGGGCATATGTACCTATAGTGCAGATGCGAAAAACAGGCCTTATTTACTTATTTGATGACAGAATAAATTTTGATAAGCTTCATGGAACTCAAAACCACTAAATTTTTTGTTATTAAAACCTAAACATGATATTACTGTAGCACTTCAGCTCCACAAATAAGTTTTAAGATCAAGTGAGGGAGAACTAGTGAGCAGATACTAAAGAAAAATGGACACAAAGAAAAGTGACCAGCATTAAAGGAAGTTTTTATTAAGAGTCTATCAAATTCCCCTTTTTTCATGCTATTCATTCTGCATAATGCTAACAACTGTCCAAAGTAAGCATCAAGTTGAGATCAACCATTGATTGAATTTCTGATACAACACAAGCCCTTCCTACAAGCGGGAAGCCCACCAGATACCTCCAACACATTAACAGGTTTTGAAAGGGAATCCTCATATTTTCTATTAAATTTGTGTGCACATTTACATGGGCAATACAGAAGTACTTGCAGTCATACGATGCCACGTTCTTGCTCACACACGTGTTGATGCATGTAAACACTTGGTTTAGATTTGTATGGCCTACATGACTCAAAGGACTTGCCCGGGAGCTGTGTATGGTGGGAAAAACAGATCAGCCCAGATGATGATTCATGGGGTGTGGATTGTTTTCATTAGGAAAGAACAAAACACTAAAGCCAAAGAATCCTATTTTAAAATGAGGTTTCCACACTGAATGCAGACTCCTGCCTGGACCTGGTAGGCATCCTGCGGGCAGACCCAAGACACTGCCCCCAGCAACGATGCCAGTGTGCTCCAGCAGCAGCACCGGGTTGCTTTATTTCGCCAGAAAAAAAGGCAGAGGGGATTTGAGGGGGAAAAGCAAATCCCAGCTATGGCTTGCCAGGCACACGTGAGAGGACAGCCTAATGACAAGCACAAAGAGGGTCTCTGCCTCAGAGTTTTTCATCTTACACTGACCGCCGAAAAGCGATGCAGCCTTATAGAGCCTGGTGGACACAGGCACGCCATGGGGGCAGATGTCAGCCAGAGCATGTGTGTTGGTCTGCGGGCTTTAACTGAACTGCCTGGTGACAAACAGAGCATTTGACTCTTCCAGAGTAGTGATTTAATAAAAACTTGAGGATTTGTCTTCTGGTTCAGTCCCATAGGAAAAAAGACTCCCACTGATAACAGGCAACAAAAGTTCCCCCAGTCACTTGCAAAGGCGTTAAAACTCCAGCTCACCAACACAGCCGGTTTTGGCTTAAATCACAACAAAGGCTACAGCAGCCTGCTTTGCTGCTCTGCTTTCCCAGAGCCGCAGGCTTCGCCACACTCCTGCCCCTGCTTCTAAGAGATGAGGAGTTCTGCTTGCACGGGTGTTCGCTGAAATCACAATCACATTTTCCTTAACAAATGGGGGAGCAAAAAGGGCTGTCTATGTCCATGCAAGCCTGGTGAACTGTTCCCAGCTAGCCCAAGCTGTCTGCCCTTTCCTCCTGAGGTTTCCAGCTTCCTCGCAGCTTCCCCCCGCTTCTCCTGGCTGCCCAGCTGCTGCGGCCGCAGCTTCTGCTTTTGTCGCAGCCTTCAGTTCCCCATTGTTTCTGCAACTCTCTCAGAGGGGCAGACTTTTTCCATATATGCTGATTATCAGAGATTTGGTTCCTGTGTTCCCATTTAAAAATATACTGCCTAAAGTTCAGCTATTCTTTACCAGGCACAGCTCTCCCCCACACAATGCTTCGCTCCATCAGAACACAAGCTCTGATAAACTCACGGAGTAGAAGAACCCCCGCTCTCTCCCAGTACCCCATCTGACACAATCAGTACTGTATAAGGTCTGATATTACTTTTGTTCTGGGAAACTACTGTTGATTTCTTAAGGGAAAGGAATTCAATTGTATGCATAACAGCATATAATATGATTTATAATTTGCCTCCAGGCTTCATTTAAGCATATACGCTGTGTATATTGACACCGGCAAACTCTTAAGGCTCATAGTAATGGCTGTGATTATACTAAAAATAGAACAGCAGACCCCTAGAGATACCAGACAGAGAGGGGAGAATCCTGAACCATGTGAAAATAGCCCCTGCTCAATCATCAGATTTACTCTTGGGTGTTCAGACTTTTGCATACTGAATTGCCGGTGGCCGTATCTGGAAGAACAATGTTTAAAAAAGTAATACCATAACAACCAATTCTTGTCATCACTAATACATCCGTCACATGGACACCTAACATAACAGCTTAGCTCACTTTTTGAGATTCAAGTCGTCTTCAACTAGGATAGCTAATTTCAGGACAATTGGAGAGCTGTTTCCTCTGCAGGTGCTTTACCATGGCGGAGTGATGAAGGCCTCAAACCCCTTCTGCAACTCATTTCATGCCAGTCATCCCTGCTGGAAAACAAGAGTGTGATTTAAACTGTAGAGTTTAGTGTTTTGGTTCAGAATAGTTAACAGCCCGAACCCAGCGAGCATCAAGGGATGTTTGGAGGAGCCGCAAGTTCTGCTGCAAGGGGAAGAGCTGGATTTCATGGGTCACTGGGGAAGGTGGAGTCCTCTACAGCCTGCTTGATGCCCAGGTGGCACAGGCTGTGGGGAAGGTCACCATTTCAGAGACTCAGCCACAGAGGCTGAGCTGCCAGAGTCTGTGTACTGCTCCTTATCCCTCAAAAACTGTATCTTCATTTGAAAAGAGGAACTAAATCCAATTCCCCCTTCCCTTTCCCAGGAGAGGAACCAGTCAGGTTAACTGTTCGGACCTATATAGAAAGACCCCGGAAAGTTACAGTGAATTAGCTATAGCAGTGAGGGTGGTATATATTTTTTAATTTCTCTCTCCCCACTACTCAACACCACCTTTTCCCCAAGGAAGAGAATTAGCACATTTTAAAATCAGTATGTTGTTAAGTGGTGTTGCAACTTCCTAAAAGCCCTGTGTGCACACAGGTTTAGAAATAACCATTGCAGGTGTTCTCCTACAGCAGGCAGGACATGTAGCCAAACTTGTGTGAAACACAAGGCCCCAGGCTGCCTTTAAGACAGGTTGTCTGTAAAATGCAATTGCTGGTTCAGTGACACTTCCTCTGGAGGTTTTATAGCCAGAGCTAAAGAGTGAGAGAGCAGGGACCCCTTGTCTCCCTAGAGCTTCTCTGTCCAAACTGAGCCATCACATCCCTTTTCTACTCCTCACTATCCATACAGAATGGGAGGATTCCTTGGTGCTTAACTGGTGAACTTCTGTAAACACACTATCTGAAATAATGTGTTGAATACACACATAGCTTATGAACAATAATTGCAATTACTAATTAATCAGATGCTAATCAGAATTATATATATTTTTATACTTCCCATTATAGTTATTATTCCTCACTCCCTGTCATTTCTCATCTTGGATTTTAACCATCAAGCTTCAACCAACAGTACCCTTCCATGACTTGAGTTTACACTCTTGAAAAGGAAGAGCCTCAGCTACACCCTGGGATTAATAGATGCCTATATAATTCTGACTTGAAAAACTTACCAGACTATTAAAACTCATTTGTCCTTGCTGGAAGCATGAAACTAAACCCCAAGAAAACCACCCTCATTTTTCCAATATTGTTTTCCTGTAGGTGATGGGAGAAATTATTTCAAAGCTAGTCTAATTAATAAAATCCAATCAGTTACTATATTACGTTGAAGTAGTAGTACTTCGGAAGACACTGATCCTTAATGGAGTTTGTCAGATTACGCTTTCAGAAGCATTCTGCCTCAACTTGATGAGTCAGTCATTAGGCATCTGAAATGGCAACATGCCGAGAAAGGCAATTTGACATTTAAGTGACATTAACCTGCAGGTTATCATGGGTTGGAAATTTCTCTTGCTAAATGAAAGGACTGGAAATGGAACTAATGCATCAAAGATCAGACAATCAACCCTTTTGTAACAAACTTAGATAAACATCTCAAATGAAAACAAATGAACTAGGAGTGGAGGGAGAAGCTAGCAAGCATTTTCCACTTTCCTCATCATCTAGCTGAAAAAAAGAAAAAAAGAAAAAATAAAAAAA
>KZ508263.1:22619-38797 GCA_002844005.1 Limosa lapponica baueri | reverse complement strand
GTTCCAGTTATTTGCCACCAAATGAAGGAATACATGCTGTGACTGCAGTGTGCACCATTTAATCTACATTGTAGTGTAGTCACAAGTGGGAAGTAAAACAAAAAATCCTTGGAAAGTCTTGATTACTAGTATATCATTTTAATAGGAAATTATCTCTGTCTTCATTTTCTAAATGTAATTGTTTTCTAGTTACACAGGTTCCAGGATAGGCGTCTACTGCACCCACTGTTCATCATGGCTTATCAAAGACTTAACATAGTGCAAGAAACACAGGACTCATAATGAAAGCCTAAAAACTCAAACTTGCAGGTAATTCACAACAAGCAGTCAGCCAGGAGATATCAAGGATATCAGTGCTGTTTGAGGTCCCTGCAATACAGTGGGCGGGGGGCCGGATGACGACAAAACATATTTCACATGTCTCTAATGACTCTAGAAAACAAAACATACTGCAAACATGACACAAACCCAAATAGAGAAAAAAACCACCATTAATACTAAGCTGTGCGGGGTAAACATTTCTGACTTCAAATTTATATCAATATGCTGAGTCTGTGCAAGCTGACGTGTTGGCAGACACAAGACCTCTACAGTCCAGTTCTAGCAATGAACAGTGATTTTAAAAGGCAGCAGATAAACATATAAATCTTTGTGATCAAATCACAAATCAGTAGGCGGTAGACAAATATTTTTTTATTTCCATCATAAGCCAGTATTATCCCTTAGCTTAAATAGTTCCTCTTCCTTTTCAGTATTTAATACTCAGATGTAATTTTAGGGTTTCATATTCTTAAACTTAAAATAGACACTCCATTCTCTTACTCAGCCTACTGGAAATAGCACCATGTCAGAACAGATAGAGGATACAAAATTACTAACTCAGTGTGCAGTGAAGTCCATTCCTCCTGTTTTCTACTTTCCTAAGGAAAGTGAAGAAAATATTTAAAGCGTGATAGAGATAAGCAGCACTAAGACCTTGCAGGGGTTATGCAGACAGCTGCCAACCATTACTGCATCACCAGCCTAATTATGGCCACACATCTCTCACTTGCAAAAAAAAAAAAAAATTCCTACTGTGAGTAGGAAAAAACATTTTAAATTATGCCTTGGGCAGTGAACTTTAGGAAAAAATTGAAGAGATCACAAGGGAAGTCCTTCCATCTCTGCAACCACCTCCTAAATCATCCAAGATCCATAAGCCATTGTGTCTCTCATTTGTTCAAGTCCACTTTGGTCTTTTCAAACATGTGTGTCACATATACTGTGGTTGTGTTAATAATCACCTTCAGTTAAAATCAAGTCAGCTGGGGCATGAAACTGCTGGGGGCCATAGGATCTACAGAGAATGCACCCAACACAATTTTACTCGGTCAAGAGAGATTTTGCCTTTTAATTTTGTCTCCCTGAACTTCAGAATTCTGAATTTAAAGAACTAAAAAATTCAAAGCCAAGCAGAATTGTGTGTGTATTTGCATATGCACATGTGTTTCTGAGATTAAACATTCAGCTATTGTACTTAAAATTCTTCATCTGCCTGGCTGCAAGTCACTTCACTAAGTTTTGCACACATTTCCGTGTTTTAAAAGTCACTAAAATACTTCACAACAAATGAAAACAAGTAACTAGAATGAGGGGAGGTTTTCCACACAGGACCTAAATATTAAGAAAAATATTCTATATCACTGCTTATGACTTTTATTCTTAAAACCTTTCTAAAGCTGAATTACATCTAGATTTGCACACAAATTAATTGCCTAGAGAAAGGACTTGTGGTCTAATCTGCAATATATGAGAGGGATTCATATCTGATTGATAGACGGTGCTGGAGTAGTCATATTTTCCTTTTCTCTTTGGAATAAAGCCAACTCAGAAGTGACATCTATGAATTACTGGGTTTCCTGAAGGTTAAGCCACTTAGGGAAAAAATATCATTTACAAGCTGTAAATCTTTTTTGCAAATCTTACTTTCATTCTAGGTTGAATGCTTCTAATGATATTGTGGGAGCCCCACACAGAAAGCAAGATCATAAGTAAGTATTTGATGCTGCAGTGCTCTATTGCATAGAAAAGAAGGATGCTGCCATTAATGCAAGCACATGAACTTTGATTATACTTCTTAAAGCCATTTGCTAACGTGTAAAATAAAGTGCAAGAGGCTATATTAGATGCTTCATTGAGTTTTAATCAAAGGGAGAAATGATATTTCTATTTATTATTTATCTATCTTCAAAATGTGACAAATATTTCTAGTGATAATTGCGGAGTTACTGTAATGGTTAGCATTAAGTATGTCTAGATATTAATACAATTTAGTTTTAATGAAGTGCCAGTTAATTACAAAAATTCATTCATATGCACACAAATCTCGCAATTCTGTTACAATTTTTAGAAAGTAAACTCATTTCTGCTGACACATGCTTTGGCAAGTAAAATACAAATAGTTAATGTATTGAAGAAGTCCTATTTTTGCTATCACAATAATACTGTTATATTTCTTATTGCATTAGCTGTCTTTCCACATATTGGTACAGTATACTTAAACAATACTGAATTGTAGAAGAATTGTTTAGATACTTTGAGTAGATAAAAAAATGTAAAGGGGAATCTACAGTGCAACTGCAATTTTTGTAATATGATAAAAACATGAAAATCAGATTTTAAGAAATAAATGTTTATAGGTTATTAAAAAGACATTCAGTAATATCAGGCAAAGCATTAAAAACATCTTATCAAAACACAAAAGCCTGAACAGTGTTTTAGTTTCTAAACATGTAAAACGTGGAAGTGAAAATAAGAAGGGAGTAGAAAAACAATTTTTTTTGAGCAACAGCAAAGCAGACTTAATTATGAAGATTTCTAACCAAATACAAGTCCTCTTTAATAACAAAAGATAGACTATATTGACTAACATTTGATCAAATTACTTAAATATGATAGTCCTATTTCTAGGGTAACCATTCACATTTTGCCACAGTAACTCAACCACAGAAATTTAGAGGCTTTTCGTGAAATAGAATTTTGAACAACTTTTTACACAGCATTCTATTTTTCTCATCTTCATATAACAGAGCAGTCAAATGAAATAAGTTCTTTAGGAAATTATTCAGTGAATAGTATTCTTCAACTGCATGTATTTTGACTTAGAGTTGTTAAACTATCCCATAGGAGAATTCTTCCATTAACGTCAGTAAAATCACTCATGCCAGAAGTTACAAATTTAGCAATGCACATATCTGGAGCACAATATGAAGTAGACTCTTTGACTCGTGCAGAAATAGAGAAGGTATTCTTACACAGAGAATACAAGAGACTGGTATTTTTGTGTCTTAACAATAAACGCTACTTTTGCATTTTTGGCACATTCTTTGTAGAGCTAGCACATTTGTAAAAAAGAATCCCAAACTTATAAAACTGCTCTCTTGCACTGACTGGGGTGATTACAGTGTCTCCAGTTTCAGAAGGGTAAAATGGGATAGAGAAATGTGTCTCTAATCAGGAAGAAAAACAACTGCAAGTTGTGCCAGTGCAGAAATTAGTTCTTGTGAGCTAGCCAAGAAACTACTATATTCATCTTCAGCTAAAACTCACAAATGTACATATGGAACACCATGGTGGTACTTATCCCATGAGAGGATGAGCAAAGCGAGTGACAAATTAATTCTTTCTATTATTTCCGATACATAAAACATCAACAACAAAAACACTGAATGGACCTTACTAAATCATAGAAAATTGACTCAAGAGGATATGAACTCCCAACTGTTTTGTAAGCAAGGTTCCTCTCTCTGGTGTAAATCAACAGCAACTTTTATGGAGCTACACTAGTCCACGCCAGATGGAAGTCTGGGTTTCATCAGAAAGGCTTGACCGTAGGAGGGAACAATAAAGAAACTAAGTTTCTCCATCAGTAATTAGCAATTAATAATAGTAACTGTAATCAAGGGGAACAAGAGGCTTCAGCACAAGTTTTGGCCAAAGCCGTGCTGAGCTACAATAAGATTATAGAACAGAATGCCAGAGACGATTCAGAAAAAAGGAGAAAATTTCTGAAAGGCTGACAGCACTGTCCAAATCATACCTGGCAGAAGCACTACAAAAACCACATCTGTTGTTGGGAATTGGCTCCCCTCTTCGAAGAGGAGAGCTACCTTTGGTTATTTGTTGTGGCTGTCATAAAATGAAATATCAAAGTAAAACTGAAATTTACTGTTATATTCCAAATCCCAGAAGACTCTCTTCAGAGTGCCTCCTGGTTGTAAGAATGCAAGATTCCTTTGCATATTATGAATGCATGAGAAACAGGCATGCTATATCAAAGGCTATAAGGTTTGGATTTTTAAATTTCAGGATATATCAAAATCTCTCACTTTCAGCAAATGGGATAAACTGAAATGGTATAACTTATGGAATTTTAACATGACTTTTCATAACATTAAAGAAACTCAGCAGTTGCCCCTATGTTTGTTCTCAAATTTACTGGTTTTGCAAATAAACCTGAAAAGTTCTAATTGTGATGTAATCTAGCTGATGGCATCACAAGAAAGTAGTTACTTTGTTATCCATCTCTAACAATATTTCCTACCGTAACAGTCCTGCTGTACCTAATCCAGAAAGATCTGCACTCAGGGAGGGGATGGGTGGGAAGTGATTTTGTTTCTATATAAAATATGTATCTTCTGGAATTCTATTGAATTATCCAGCGTGATGTTTTCAGACACTGGCTAGCCCAAAAATCAGCCACGTAACCTCTCAAGACTATAGGACTCTTGTACTAGGAACTCTACATCAGTGAGGTCCTACCTTTTGAAACTCTTGTTGATGGTGACAAACTGTCATGGAAGAAAGGAGGTTGTGCTTAGCTAGTCTTTGTCAGAAGATGGGAAAGCGTCACAGTAATGTAAATGCTTGTATATCTTAAATAGCATTTATACACAATTGGGCTAACAGAATGCATTTGTTCTAGTAATAGTGCAAAGGTGAAGTATAATAGGTCAAAGCCTAAAGTAACAAAGTCAGTAAGTGTCTAACCGTCCCAAATCTAATAGCATTCTGAGAGAGATTTCTGTCTTGTACATGTTTATTATTTTAAGAAATATGCTAGAATCCTGTAGAGTTATAGCACACTAATTATGAAAGACTTAAGAAGCACTGGAGTTTGCCTTTCAGAAATACTTTGCCAGGATCTCAGAATAGCAAAAGCTGTATCTAATTGCTAGGCTTACAAAAAAGGATGCAAGGCTCTTCTGACTTCATGACCATTTCAGGCCTGGTATGTTGCAGATATGAGGTAATATGATCACCAGTGCCATTAGGGAACTGCTAGCAATTCCTCCTTCACTGACAAGTTACACTTAAAAGAACTGGTTTTAATAATTTTCAAAGAGCAGTCAGCATCTGAAATTCATTGTATAAACAAACTTAATGGAAAAAAAAACTTAAAAGTGACTCCTGACATTTTATTTTGTGAATTATATAGTTTATGGGCTTGAGAAACTGCATGAAAAGGAAAGCTGGATTACTATATGCGGCTTAAACAGTTTCAGAGACAGAATAACCCCCTCTCTTTTAAAGGCATTTCTTTCAGCTCAAGGATTAAGACCTACGGCATACTTGTGTTTCAAATCTCGCATACTCTACTAACAGTGACTACCTTTTACCCAAAGTCAGTAGTAGAATCCATGCTCCAGGTATGCCTGCAACATGTTTATTTCAATACACATCTAATCAAATTCCCTTTAAAGAGAGTATCCCAAATTCTAGTGACAATGATTTCATCTCAGTGCTTCGTCTATCAGCAATCTCCCCTCTTCTATGAGGTCATGACACAAGATCACTCAACACCACCATGGCTCAGCTGAGTTTCAGTTGTTTTCTCTTTAATTTTGGCATGCTTTATAACCTTCTCGGATTAAGGCAAGGCTCCAGTGCTACAGCTCGTTGTTACACAAAGGCAGGAGTTAGAGCTCCCAACAAAAACATATATTGTTAGGCTTGTAAAAATGTATTTTATGAGGTTCTTGCTGAATCTAACAATAGCGTACAAGCTGTACTTCCTGCCAACAGAGTAGCAAAAATTAAAAAATAAACAAAGCAAGCCAAACAAAACCCCCAAACCACTGTTTTCTGGTGATCTGTTAAAAGGAGGCTCAGTATCTACAGTCAGTGAAAGAAGCAGAGACTTTGGGAACACAGTTAGTTTTCACAGTTTAGAAAATAAAGTGGAAACTCTCAAACTCATGCTGGGATTTCTGCGCCGCTCAGCGTGGCACAGCAGCCTGAAGCAGCCATGTGGCCTGGAGAGAAGAGCTCAGTGCTGAGCTCACAAGGCATACGCTGAAGAGCAGCAGCATATCAGATCATACCTTTAGTATTTTCAATATCCAGTCAAGCAAAGAGAATATCATTAAAAAGAATTACAGTAACTCCCACTTCTGGAACTACATATAAGTCATCAAACAATTCTCAGATACCATATTCAATAACACCACTCAATCTTCTACAGATATTAAGTCCGCATTACCTGCCTCCATGATCAGTTACGCTGTAGTTGTGAGAGAGATGGGTAACTAAGAAACATTCACACACTCTCTAACTGTTCCCCATAATTTTTAAGTCTCAGACGCAGAGCAAGGTGGGGCTGTTAACCAACAGTAACTTCACACCCAACAAGACTAACCTTCAATGACCAGGAGTGTATCCTTCAAGTCCTGCAACAGAATCCGAGAGACACTCTGTGTGTACCACCTATCCTGTCCCCTTGAAGTAAAAAGATGTAAAAACATCCCAAGCAGACAAAGAACACCCACCTGTAAACCCCACATGACAAATTCTTTTTTCAGTGGGCTCTAGCGTACTCAGGTGTTTTGTGTTTCTTTAAACATAATTTAAGTGGAGACAAATTACTTGATTCCTCTCCAGGTGGCAGTGAGAAGGGTACTTGGTTTCAGGTGATAAAAAAGGGACAGCTGCTGTAAACAAGCCTCAAATTCTCATTCTCCTAAATCCTTCTTCAAGGGTTACTGTTCTTTTCAGTAACATCAGATTTTGAAGTCCATGATTTTGTTTTAGCTTTTTTTAATTGGAGGGTTCACCAAGGAGCAAGCCGTAGTTTCCTTAGCTCACTAAAAAGTGCCTACATAAACGGTGTAGCAATGATCTTTCTCAGCCTGATGCTTAACTCTTCAGATCTATAAATCACTCTCAGATACTATTAGTCTAATGCAAGATAATATTTTATTAGAATTCTCTCAAGAATCTTTTTAATGAACAGGGCAAAACCTGCTGGAATATTCAGCGGTCAGATTTTGAAACGAACTGTCTTGGTTAGTTATAAGATTGCACATACAGTTTCTGGTGTACTTTTGTTCCCTCATTAGATTATCACAATTTTAAAAATAGGAAGAAAGATTAACATAAATAATGTGGTTCAGACTGATGTTCCCTTGAAGTTTAAGGGTAAGATGATGATAAGTAGGATAACAGAAACTTGGAAATTCTGAACCATTCTATTTTCTGAGACATGTAGGCCTTTGCTTGGAGTACTATTATAACAGAGAAGAAAAACCAGCTGTATCTTTCCTTTTAGACTTCTAATCTTTTTTTCAGTTAGTATTCATTGAGATAGCTGCACAGGTATTTTTTGAACCACAATTCTTGAAAGACTTCAGCAGCCAATTCCATAGGAACATTCAGAATACCAAAAGTGAAGAAGTGCATGTGTAAATTTTTAATCTTGGGTTACCACAGAATGATCACATCCTTTTCGCTATAAGACCATGACATGAGAACAACTCCCGGGTCCCTCTGAATGAACTTCTAAAGCTCAGCGGTCTCCTTCCCAACAGTGGAAAGGTGGTAACCACCAGAGAAGAGCCCCCCATGCAGAACCAGACAATACTACGGTGGCATTAGCTTCCAGTATTCACTGGCCCATGAGTTTTTCAGCCAGAGGTGCTGTTTTTGTAGGCAAGGACATTATAATTTTAAAAAGACTCCCATGTTCACTGACATCAGCAGCAATCCCCAAAAGTAATTTACACAGGTGGAGCTAGAGGTCCACAGAGACTAAAACTATGTTATTGGACAATTCTTTACTAGTTCTGAGAGTCTGGTTCCACTTTCCAATCCTGCTCTGACTTGATAATCGGACAGGTTTGGGGCATGTATCATTCCCTAGCCCTTATTTTCTGGCTCCAGCTGAAAGGAAAACTAGGCATGTGTTTTAAGTGGGAACTGTGTGATGCTCCAGCATAGCCAAAGTTTCAGTCATTTCAGTACAAACAGATGGGCTTAATACGCTAACCGGTCTGATCTACTTCCAAAATCAGGGTCCTATACTATAGACATATGCATATTCAAGTCAAATTATTTGAAATTGCTATTAATTACGGCCACAATTTGAACATCTATGAATCTGTCACAAGCCAGCTAGCTTTAAACCGTCCATCATTAAATATCTTTCCAGCACATTAAGTACACAGCAGAGAGCAGTGACAAGAAGTCCTGATATTAAGATAAACTAATTTCAAGAGGCACAAACAAAACCATGTTTATTTTAGTCACATTCTGCATGATATATCCCTCAGCTTGGTGTCTGCATTTGTAATAGGGTAGGAATCTGGCAATTCTAGACTCTCAGCATAGAATCGAGCGATTCCAAATCTGTGTGCCCTTGTTGTGTGAAGTCATCTACACTAATCACATTGCTGGAGGGGGAGGAAAGGGGGACAGGGTGGGGAAATGAAGTAGTTTAGACTTCGTGACCCTTCCAACCATTAGGAGACTTGCAATTGTTTCACATCAAATCTTGACTCAAGTTTCCTTCAGCAATTCACTTAATGTAATTTCTAATACTGAAAATGCAAGCTGAATTATGTGCAACTTAGTCCCTAGATCACACAAGTAAATATCCACAAGTTTTCTTCACTTTGAATTACATTAAAAATTGCCCAAGTGCTAGCTTCTATTTTATCATACTGGAATTATAATAAATTTATCCACTTTTTTGTTATTATAATTACAGTTTCATACAGCTTTGCCTTTCATAAGGTGTCCACAAGCCACCATGCAGCACCTTACCCTAATATTGTGAGCATACCACTGACAATGTCCAAGAACGCTTCCACAGACGAAGGCAAAGTGAGGTATGTGCTCCTAGAACACATCTATACCAGGTACCGACCTCTAGGACTACCTTTGCATGGCAGTGTGTCTTGTGAATATGCCTACTTGGAAATCTATTGATGTGAAATTCAAATTTGTGACACAAATGTGCTGCAGTCGTGTTTTTTCCAGACTCCAGTGAGTTGACTTTGTGGCCCTGCTTCCATCCAGAGACAACTTTCAATCTTGACCTTCATAATGAATCTTCTAAAAACTTTCACCTTGTTTCTATGTTGAAGCAGTACGTAAAACGTCTTACAAACACACTTTATATATAAAAGTGTGTGGGATACAAGGAGGGTCATATGGCCTACAAATGGGTATCTCACTAGATACCAAGCATCAGATATAGGCAGGAAAACACACTGTCTATACTGGATACCATGCTCTTAAGCACAGGTTGAATATCTATTTCTACTTTGTTTCTTCCTTTCCAGCTCAGAACTGAGTCCTTTGTATAACTGAAGTTGTTTACATGTATCTAAACTTGCAAACATAACTTAGTGTTTTGATTTCAGAGGTGTTCCACATTGCTCTTTCTATTTAGGCAAGCAGATGTTCAGCATCTCTGAAAATAAAATCATTACTTTGATGCCTAAATGTAGACTTGAGAAGTTTTTGAGTACCAAATTTCAGTTTACAACACCACTACATCCCACATCTCTCCCGTATGTAGATTTCCTTCAGAGAATGCTTTGGAAGCGTTGCAGCACTACAGCCCAAGCTCCACTGAGTCAACTCATGACTTCAGCTATTAACTACTTTCTATACATGTTGGCAGTTAATCCGTGTAAGCTACAAAGTAGATGTATATAAACTTCACGTTCTAGGGTAGAAGGCTGTGACATGGTACTTCATCCTCTTTTACTTCTACTTTTTGTGTTTTTACGAAGCTGCCATTTTTCTCACTTGGGACACACCCATCACATAATATCTACAGAGGGGTATAGTCTTTCTAGTAATATTTTTGCATCCTCGTGTTTTAGTCAATCATGTCCAAAGCAGCAGACACAGAATAATATAACATAAGAGAGTCATTTACCTAAGATCAGTAGGAGTTCGGAAAAGGTCACACAGACTAAATACAAAGGTTGTGTCAGGCTTTTGAAATGAAGTAGATAGTGTTTATTTTAGCTTCATTTGGCAAGCAAACACAGTTCATAGCACTTCAACTTGACTTTTCATAACATCTTTTTTTTTTTTTTTTAATTACAACGGTGAACTGGGTGAGTTAAGTAGCTCCTCATTTCTTTTTTCAATAAGCCCTTCAGACTGAGGGGAAAAGCCTTCTTAAGCCTGCAGCATAACAGTGCTTGCAGCAAGGCTCTGCCCGTATTAGCTAACCATCCCTAACTCCCATTGATGGGACTTGTGGGCATGGAGAGAGTCTAAGATTGCTCCAAGTATGCTTTAGGGAAAAAGGTAACAAAAGGAAGGACGTGGGCAATAAAACATTTAAATTTATCAGTACAACTCAGGAATATACGTTCTTCTTATTTTTGCCCACTACAAGTGTCACACAATTGTACTTGTACTATAAAATGTGAGTGTGTGTATATGCATATATAAATGCACACATTTTTGTGAGTATATATACATGTATGTACATAGTTTTAACACTGAAGTGATTCTTTTAAAGAGGTTCAAAATTATGCTTTAAAATATTTCACAGCTGCAGTATGAATTTTCCTCCTTAAATATTTTGTTTTCAGTCATGCTACACTTGAGAGAGAACTACTTGAAAAAATCTGATTAGTTAGGTATTATTAGGTATTGCACTGCATCCTTAGATTTTAATTTACTTACATTTTTTTAAAAAATCTTGTGCTTCATTAGAAGTAGACATCTGTAATAATTACCAATAGCAATGCCTAGGTCATCTATCCAGAAGACAAACATGATTCAAGCAGACTCCTGTGTGATGTTCATTAATAGTTTTATGTCTTTTAACCTAAGGTTAAAAATCTGCCTTTCCTATTTCTATGGCCCAAATTTTACCAAATACAAAATGACTTTTCAGGGGCAAAGGTATTGAAACTGCAAGAATTTTTCAGTACTTAGAGGTCTCAGCATTTTTCTTAGTAAGTGGATGCTTCTGGAACATCAAATGTAAGGAAAAGAACATAGAAGAGTTCCCTTATTTAGTTTACAAACCATCCCAAGGAAAGCTATCAACTTCTAGGAGCATCTGTCATTTTGGAAACACATTTGTGTTTCTAAAATGAGTTTTACAGTATTTACTGCAAAAATACTTGTCCTATATATTTTTTTATCCTAATTCAGTATTTAAATACTTAAATAAGCTAATGAATTCTAAGCCACCTTTCTGCCAACTGTACTGTTTATTTCTTCTCTAAAATAGTACTCAGTTTTTTCAAACTGTTTTCATAAAAGAGAATGTTTCAGCTAGTCAAATAATTTTCAATATTTAGAGAGATGAGCATAATAACTCAAATAAACCTTCACCACTCATTTACAGACATAGAGTGTAATATTTTCCTTACAATTTCCTTCCATTCTGTCTTTATGCATTCTAATATCTTGTTTGTTTTTTGCCTGAAGCTGCATTCAGCAGAGGATTTTTCTGATATCTACAACAGCAGCGTGTTAACTGAGCTGAAAGAGTTAGTTTGGAAGTCTAGAAGTCATTCTGTAATTTTCCCATCTTTTGTGCCTTACCTTACGTTCAGGCTCTGTTTTCTGTTGTGTAACCCTCTCTAGTTGCTAAATGAGTTCTACATTACATCTGCCTTCCCTGGGCTTTGTTCACCTAAATACATTCACCAGTCAACCCTTCATGCCTTCTGATCTATGCAAAATCTAAGATTCTTCTCCATGAACACTCATCCACCCTGTTTTTCCTGTCATTCACACCTGAATTTAATTACTACTGTACAAGGGTAGTCTCTTTTTTTTACAGGCAGCATCTTCCATTTGGTTGTCTTGCTTCAGAGTGTTTCCCCAACTTGTCATAGTCATTTAAAGTTCTAATTCCCTGAGTGTTTGCTGCCTCGGCCAGACTGAGGTTACCTGCATGTTTTTAGACATACTTGCCATGTCATTTTCCATGTTGCTAATGACACTATTTAATAACACCGAATTCCAGCACCCCACACAATACTTCTGTTGGAACAACAAACTTCATGCAGAACTGTCACGGAACCATCACGAAACATCAATTTGTTAAAAAAAAAATAATTATTTATCCCATGCCTCTCTTATCTGTTCATTACAGAGCTTTTACTAACCTTTTACCCAATGCCTGTTGAACTTCCTCAGTTTTTCTTGTTAGACTCATTCAGTTCTCCTATATCCACTACAAATGCAAAGAAATACAGGACAATCACTAAAGCACAGTTTCCATTTCCAAAACACCATCCTGGCTAGACCTTTTTCTATCATGATTTTACAGATGTTCTATGATTGTGTTTTAGTGATAATTAATTTACCAGGGAGAGCTGTATACTTATTGGTAGGCTAAAACCCCTCCTAAATATATGCAGAGCCAAAGCTCTTCAGTCCTCTGGATCAGTAAGAGACTGTATATTTTGTTGGATGTTCAGATATTTCATACCTGAGTTCAGTCAGCATAACTTTATGCCCAGTATCTGTCCCAGCTATCTACCAGTTTTGCTTCCTTACCTTTTTTCTGACAGAATCTCTGATAGTACTTCACCTTTATTAGCAAAATAGGTTTTTATCCATCAATTCTAGCATTTCTACCTCTTTTAATATATGTATTTAAAGATAGACTTTATTTCTCTTCATGCACTTCATTAGTTACTCTGGAGATTTGTTTTGGCCTTTCTTGTGTTCCTCACGGATACTAACTATTGTTATATATTTTATTTTCCTGTTTATTGGCTACAGTGGGTCAGATCCTGAAGGATTTCGTCTTGGTTCAATCACTTGAAATCTGTTATCTAACTATGTAAGTTTCTCCCTATTTCTCATTTTGTTCAGCAATACAACACCTCCTGAGACACTATTACTGTTGTCTTAAGTAGAATAAATGCCATATCCAAGGAGTTTACTTTTCCTTAGGGCATTTTTGATGAGCGCTCTCATTTTATTAAATCTGTCTTTCTGAAGTTTATTGTCATTCTAACACTTTTGTATACATAACTTTCTCATTATATGGATTCTAATTATATTGTGATTATCATTGTTTTGTAGCTCTTCCAGCACTACAATTTAAATGAACATCTTTGTTCTACTTTTATGACTTAAAGAGGTATCCACATCACCTAACTTCAGACACTTAGCTAAATACAGACACAATTTCCCTAGGTTCCCTACATTGGCAATAAAGACAAAAAACACACCTTCGGGAGGCAATTCAGGAAAAATACCACTTGCCAATATGCAAAGTATACATCCCATCTGAGAAAAAGCATTCTAGCTTCCATTTAACTCACCTGGGTCACTGCTTTCAGTTTTGTGTGGTGTACATAGCCTTTGAGATCAACGATCTGCTTCCTCTGGGTGTGCACACATCCCATGGAGGCAGAAAGGAAAGAGTCAGGTATTCCTCATGCAGCTAGAAGAGAAGAAAAATGGCATCTGTTCTAATTAGATAATATTAAATAATAATGTTCTAATTTTTAATTAGACTGTCTCTTTAAAAAAACAATTTGTCTGAGTAATGTCTTTATATCTTCATGAAGTCTTCATAATGACAAGATAAAACCTCATGCTGTCTGGGAGTCAAATTACCCAAGCGCTTCTGAAAGGGAACAGTGTTTCATTAAATGGGGCATATTCTCTCCACAATTATCAGAGAAACTACAAGAAATACCAAGTGATTTGAAACTAACGTGTCAAGTAAGTTTCTGAAAAAATCTTAAAAAAATATATATACGCATTTACAGTCTTCTTGTTTGTTCGTTTTAGGAAGATTCCCTGAGGCTCAAATATTAAGGAGAATTAGTAGTTGTGTCAGCTGCCAGTTGTCTGTGCTAAATGTCATATGATAAAACAGTGCTGCAGTTAATGTTCATATAGCTAAGGAACTATCCATTACTATCCAAAGACAGATGTGTAAGTTTTGACTCATAAAAACTGTATGAAGGAAACTAATGGGACACTAATCTCCTAGTACCTCATGGGACAAAGAGAAAGAGTGAATAAGATATTTAAAGACTACAAAATTTGTTTCCTCTGCAAACGCCTTGCAAAACGTTATAAATAAATTAACAGTTTCATCATTGTTTGACTTCTGGGACCATCACCACGACAGAACGGAAAGAGCCATGTCTTGGTACTCTGGGACAGCAAAAGCACACATTTGTCTGGCACACCAAACTCCTGTCTGCAGATATAGGCTTCTGGGAACAGGTATTTCATCAACTACTCGTTGATGACAATTATGTGATATTTACAATTCCAAAACAATGCAGATAGAGCTCTCTCTCTATAAAACTTTAACGAGCAGCATGTTTTGTTGGAAGTGTCATAAAACTTTCATCAAAGTTCAAAATATTCCCAAGAAAACAGCTCTGTCTTTGACAAGAAGATCATAAATTTGCAGTTTAGATCAAACACTGTGAAGAGGAAGAGAAATGTTGTCTGTTATAATTATTAGGATACGATAATTATACTTTTACAAGCTCAGAAAATTTTCAAAAAGCAGCTCAGTAAACATTGTAAAATTCAGTATTAAGATTATCTTTTATAGTTTTCCTTATAAGGAAGATAAACAAAGTCATAGTACTAAAAGCCAAACAATAATAGTAAGAAAGAGAATGTTGATTTTTTAATATTTTTTTGGGGGTACTGTTACTCAGAGAAGACCATAGCCACTAGGGGAAATAAAATAATAACAATAAAAAATATGTTTCTTTACTTCATTCTGGAACAGTACTTTTTTCCAAGTAGGTAAAATTCCTTTACTCCTTTCCCATAACTGATACTATAGATAACTTTATAGAAGCAGGAGGTCCTGAGTTCACTGGACCTTACAGCAGTTCTTAATTGTTAACTTGCAAGCAGTTGCAACTAAATTGAAGTGTGCAGCTTCTTTATCCAATGGTTGCATGAATAATTGAATAAATGGCCCTTATGACCTTTGGGGCATTAAGAATTAAAACAAATCACAGCCCAAACAAGAACTAAGTGTTTTAGTATGAGAAAAGTTAGTATGTAATTAAAGAGAGGGTAAAAAAAACCAAACAGAACAGAGGGAGGGGGGAAAGAAAAATTCTTCAGGATTAGATACATAATATGAGAACAGAGAATATAAAAGCAAATCTCATTTGGTCAATAAAAATATGATTATATGTGTTCCTTTCAGTTACTACACACAACTTAACGATGAACAGATTCCAAGACTCATCTTTATGGTGAAATCACAACAACAGAGCTTGTATTTTGTTTCTGCTTCATTTTCCTGTGGGTAGCTGCAGCACAGACCATAAGGAGATTCTCTTCTCCACCCTGTCATGGGTACCTTGCCTTGTTTTCCACACTTTCTGTTGCCCTCCAAAGCACAGATCAGGGTGCTTGCCTGTTCACTGAGTCTATGGCTATCCTCCCCCACAAGCTGTTGAAGTTTTAGCCTGTTCTGCAGCAGTTCTTGATTCTTGAATTTTCATACATTTTGTATTAACCTGTCAATAGATTAAAACAGAAATAGCCTTGACAGTCTCCCTCTCAAATATAGTTTCCCTCAAATACACTTCCTGCTTCCTCTTTCTCTGGATAGATCAGCCCATACATCACGGTTAGGCCAACCTCCTTAACAGCCCAGGTTCAAACTTGGTAATACAAGTCTAGATCCCCAGCCCTTTCCTTGACTATATCCCTCAAACTAAGCCAAGCAACAGTGACAGCACCTCCCTTCCATGTTAAACGAAAATACAGACCTACTATCAGGCCCAAACGCACAGTAGCAGCTCCAGGTTTGGCTCCAGTCAACTTCAGTTGTGGCCCTACTTTAAATTCCTAAAATCCAGGTGTGACAGATGTGAGACGTCCTTCTTGGGTCAGTCCTTAGCTCTTTAATCTACAAGACACAT
>KZ508262.1:21266-35874 GCA_002844005.1 Limosa lapponica baueri | reverse complement strand
GTCCATTACCTTTGTAATGTAGGGGACAAAGTCCTTTCGGAAGGGAAGGCGACAGCGAATGAACCACATGGCTATCACGTGATGGGCCAGGCAAACAATGTACTGGTTAAACCTAAAACAGCAGAAGGATCTCCACACAGTTTAATGCTGCATTATGATGCCAATTCCAGAACAGAAGGACTTTTCAATGTGAGAAACAGAACTGTTCCTTTACCTACTCTAAGTATAAAGGAAAAAAACCCTCAAAAGTTCTGTTCAAGAAAAACAGATTTTGGACAAGGCTAATTATGTCCCTTCAGAAAAAGCCTGGAGACACCAGAATGAGCAATATCCGACAAATAACCTTGACCCAAGTACTACAAAAGAAGCATGTCTCATTCTTTGAATTTTACAGATGAGGAAGAAGCACATTTGCCATGAACTTACTTGGAAGGGTTTGTGTATGGCAGGGAGATGGCGAACACACTGGCATACTGCTCTGCTGCGAAGTTCCTGTAGAGGTGAGGCAGCCTTGCTAGAGCTGAAACAGGTCAAGAAGAAAACCAACCCAAGTGAGGTCTGAACACAAACTATTCAAGATCACTATTCAGTTTAATTTGAATTGTTTTCTTTCTTCTAAATCCTAAGCTGACATGGAAGTTAACATCATGGTATTATTTCATGTTATTTAAGTTACAAGCAGCCAGGTGGAGAAAGCAGCTTGGTGTTTCCCATCACTGTATGGCTGCACTACACAAAGCATGTCTCTTTCTTCAGCGTGTGCAAGTGCTTTCAGTGGAAAAACAGTAACAAACAAGAGATGATCAAACATTTATGTCTTGAGGATGGTACAAGGGCATCACCAAAAACCAAGAAACCCTTACAATGCATTCCGTATGACTAACACAATCAAAATACCCATATTCAGTGCAAACCATACATTTACAACTGTAGAAGATCAAAAGTAAAAAAAACATTACAACTTACTTGAAAGAAATTCTAAGAGAGGGATGGCCATATTGGCTGTAGCAGAAATGTGGGTTAATTTGACTATTAAGACAGGAAGTGCCTTTATGATGATGTCAGGCATCTCGACGCTACAGACAGAGAGTGCCACAACGCACTGGTTTGCACAGCGATAGATAAGACCGTGTTCCAGGCAATACACTATTTCACGCTAGAAGAGTAAAAAAGAAAAACAAAAAAGTCGTAATACAGGGAAAGAGAAACCCTCTGATGTACCATGTCCTGACTTCAGTTAGCAGTTCAGAATGGCTTGCAAGGTATCACTACTGCAAGGCCTGTATGATGCATATAACATCTCATCCAAAATGCACTAACACAGAACCCTAAATAACATCGCATGTATTCTAGGCCAAAATCCCAAGATGGGACTTTAATCAAGCAGACATTTTAGAAATTAGTATTTAAGTTTCTGATCAAACGGAATTTTAATGTTTATCAGGGTCTTCCACCAGAAGGTAAAGCCACTCAGGAACCTGCAAGTGGGGACACGTATGGATGGAGAACACCGAACCCAACCGACCAGCCAGTTACTGCTGCACAAAGTTAGCAAAGTATTTTTTCATGCCTGACCCCACTCCAAATACAGCAGATGCAGCTTTTTATAACAGAAAAGGGCTGTGTTACCTTGCACTTACGTCTCCTAATCAGCTATTATGAGAAAACCATCTACCATACAGGCTCAGGCCCCGTCCCCCCATCCCCTCCTACTTTCCCCGTACCTGTTTAGCTTTGTCCAGGTAGTTATGATAAGATATTAATGCCGTCAGTACTGGGACTACAGCCAGATGCAAATCAGTGCGAGAAAAGCCTTCTGGGGTACCATGAAGCCTGTCAGTAGTCTTTTTGTCTGTGAGCTGATACATCACACAGTAAGTTAGAACACCTCACATTAAAAATACTCTCTAAAAGGCAGTAGACAGGCACTGCCCATAGCTCCCTTTTCACACCTATACATACATACATAGAGAAAAACCACTCATTATTACCTACTTCTGTACCTAAACCAACCCTCACAAAAAGGGAAGGTGAGTGAGAATTGACAATCAGTATGCTAATCTTCAAAATATTACACTGAATAAAACAAACAAAAAAAGCTAAAAAAAGGCCAAAAAAACCTCAAAAACTCCCCCAAACCCAACCAACTTTCAAGCAAACTAAGCTGATTATACATCAGTAGGGTGCAGGACATTACCATGTAGCTCAGGGCAGAGGCCAGGAGGTCTATGTTGCAAGGAGAAGTTAAAAATAGCACTTTATAGCGGAGGGATTCAGGTAATTTGTTGAGGACCAACTTCAACACCTTCCAGTCTGTCTCCTGGAAAGAAAGAAAAAGCTAAGGTGGAAAATTTTTCTACAATTTCAGTTCAGTTTGAAAGTAAGACCAAGGAAATTTCAGACAACATGCCATTTCCTAGGCAGATGTATGTCTTGCCACGGTAGCTACATAAAAAGAAGTGGCATTCAGCTGTCACAAGTTACTTCCTGTCTGTCATCCAGCTCTAGGTACAACATTGGCACCACAAACATGAAGACAACTTGTATCAAGATCTGATTGAGCTCAAAATGACAGCCAGAATTCTCTTAACCACTTGCACAAATTAACCTCCAGAGCAAGACAACCCCATAGCACATAACAACGTCCAATACACCAGTAATGAACCATTTATATTTACAGTTTACTAGCAACTGAAACATTTATCAATTCTCAAAATACTTCAAAAACTTGCACTGAGAAGGTTTCGTTTAGTTTCAAATGCCCTTTCAGAAAGGACGTTAGAGGATGACTTATCTGATCTTTGTTTAACAAACACATTTTTATGCCCTTGTCTGCTCTGAAGCGGAGTGAAATGAAAGCTTTGCTTAGTTTCTGAAGAGCTGAACTGGTGCTCCCACTGGTGGTTGTAAAGTTGCACAATCACACACAGATTTTGCCCAAGAGGGAGGATTTACGTATTGCTTTTCAGATGTCATTTAGATACTCTGGGATGGAATTCTCCAGCCAGTTGGTTTAAGTTGATGTATTTCACATGAAGACAACAACTGTCATTAAGAGTGGACGTACTTGCTTCAAACACTGCAGGAGGACACCAAAGACCATTGAGTATGGCAGATGTCCTATACGAATGGTGGCGTTCTGGGAAGGCACACTGGGACTTCCTGAAGGTGGAGACAGTGTACCAGCAGGCTTTTTCTCAGAAGCCCTCTTCTCCGCTTCTCTACAACATCAAAAGGGAGAAAAATATATGTAATGTAAAATCAAGACCAGAACAGCATATTCATGTGACCTACACTGCTACCTGAGCCAATTTACAATATAAATTGCATTTTCAATTAAAAACCACAGGATTGCCCAGTTGTCCTGGTTTGACAAAAAACTCCACCACCAGTAGACGGACAGTAATGCATCGGTTTGGTCAGGTTAAGGATTTTTCTACCCAGGCCCCTAGCAAATTTTAAAAGATATCTTTTGGGGTCATGTAACACAAAGAACTTCAGATGAAGCTATAAAATTAAAAATAGCCAGATTTGTCCAAATCATTGAATCAAACTTCAATGTGAAAACTTGAATTTATAGGCAGGAAATTGCTGATATTTTTGTGAAGTTTTGTGAGCAGGAACAGAAATGTCATGCCTGGGACTGACAGCTCTGTAGGCAAGTGATTTGTAAGCACAATTCACCAATAGGTTATTAGTCAAGACAATCCTAGGTTGTAACTACAGACTTGTCTAACAGCTGATTCGGTAGAATTTGGAAGATTTAGAAAAACTGCAGATTGCTACTGATGGACTATTAAGACTGTGCAAAAATATGAAGTAGTTTGGAAAACAGCTTTTGCTTAATCCAATGAGAAACATACACAAAATCACATAGACAGTAAGGGCTGAACCTCACTGCCCCATCCTTATTGGAAAGGCCAAGACGGTGAAGGGAGTCAGCTCGAAGCATCAGCAGGAAATCAAACACCTGCAACAGAGAAGACACTGGAATCATTCAAAACACAAACCAATGGGGTGCTCTCCCACCTCCTCAAGCGATACTTTTACAAGTACAAAGGGATTTTTAATAGATGGCTAGTTCTGTAGGAGGCATCAGTTCTGGTGTTACAGCACATATACATACTCCTATTAGCCAAGGAACATTTAATTCCGCTTCTGCCGAGCTCTAGAGCCCACATTCCCCACCTGCCAGCCAAGAATTCCAAAGACAGCATGCAGCTCTCAACCCGAAAGCACAGGTTACTGCTCATACCTGCAATCTGATGCTGCTGGCAACAGCAAGGCTGTAGGCGTATATGTAATGGCGTTGGACGTGGTGAATCAGCATCTCGTACACTCGCATGGCGTGGCTGGAGGGTAAGCTGTAGAGCTTGGTCTACAGAGGAAGAGAAACACAAATGAAAAGGCAGACTGACACTTGTTCTTTGGAAATGTGTATTGCCACTGAGAAGTCAAGAAAAACACAGCAAAAACTTGCTCCTGAAAGCAAGGAGAACAGATGGCTCTGGACAGAACCTCTACGAAGACTCCAGAGCAAATCTGCTGGCCTCCAGGAGGGCACTGGTTGGAACCTGCTCTTCACAACTGCTTAACGTATCTCAGGACACACTACCCAAACACAAGGTTATGAACCACTCCCTCTCTGCTAGTTTATGAACACATCTGCCCTCCACACATGAAAATGTGTTCATATTCATTGTACAATGGAAATTAAGAAATAAAACATTTAACAACCAGTCGTACAGTACCCAAAAGCAAAAGGTATCACCAAAACCATGAAAATATTAAGTGGATAAAACAAAAGTTGGAATATTTAATAGTGAGAGAATGGTTATCTAAAAAGCTAAGTCCAGCAGAAGACTATTCTGAAGAAGACAGGTTTAATGCTCTGTAGCATTTACCTGAAGAATTATCAGGAGACCAAGAACTGCTGTCTTGACATCCTCCAAAGAAGCTGAATACGATAGCAAGTCTCTCTCTTCCAGTTCAGAAGGCGATGAGAGAGAATGTGCAGCCACCTTTTAAAAAGAAAAGCAATACATGGTTTAAATCTGCAACACACCTTTTCTTTACTTCCATCCTGGAAGGTCAGGAAAGACTATGGCAAGTCATCCTTGCTGGAAATTCTGCCAGCCCTGTCAGGTAGCTTGTGATGTGCACTGACAGGGTTTCTAAAGCTCCCTCCCACTCTGCGCTTCAGACTTGCATGCTCCAAAACCCTTTTACAATATCCTGCTGAGCCATGCAATTGGTAACAGCCATAGGTTAGTGTCTGCTGTCACCGTAAGAGGATCTGACAGAAGATGTGGTGATGCTACTGACAAATGACCAAGCTCTGCCTCACCTTTTCTATGATATCCAGCAAACTGTTAAAGTGATGTGTGTTGCAACCTTCAGCCAGGTCTACGAGTAGCTGAGTGGCCAGTTTTCGGACTTGATGGTCTTTATCCTCTGGAATGTGAGCCAGCTGAGAGATCACAACCAAGTTTATCAGCTCTTCCTGCAAGAGGATAGACCTCAATAAGCCTTGATATTTTGCTGTCAGTTGTTCAATCAGCATGTTAAAGATACAAATAATTATAAACAAAAGAACACTGATATTCTGCTATCAGGCTTGTTCCTCAACTAGCTGTTTGGTTCCTTGATCTTTCCTCTTTCATCCAATTCAGTATTTCTGTACGCCATCCCTCCAAATATTTATGACTTTTGTTGAACTTGGATTCAATGCTTTGGTTTTCATCTGTCCTACAGACTTGATAGCCCAGGCTCAAACAGACTGTTGGCAAGGGATTTCTAGGGCTTGGTTTTTTGAGAGAGAGAGGAATCATGTTTTCACAAATCTCAAAAGAATCCAAGAAGCACCTCTGCCCCTGCCTGTTCTCTGACTCTCTGGGTGATTCCATGGAGCTGAAGACATCCCCAGAGCTTTTCTGTAACCCCTCTCTCAGGCAGCTTCCACCTTGGATTGCAATTAAACTGCAAGCACCAAGACAAGTCTATCTGCTCACGTCAGATTATGTCCAGAACTCATCTTTTTACAAAGCTTTTAAATAAATGCTGCATCTCTTACATTGACTTTCCTTTCTTCCAAAACAAAATATACATGGAATTAATGACCCTAAAACAGGGAAGCAAATACACAACCAGGTACATCCTCAAAACACAGCAGCTCCCAGTGCACATACCTGTATCCAACTAAGGACAATTAAAAGGCAAGTCCTCCTACAAGCATCCTAAAGAAACACGTTTATCATGTGCAACATCTAAAGCATAGTTTTGTGCATTCCCCAGTGGCAGAGACAACCTGAAGCACACCATAAAACATGCCTCACCAAAGCTTTTCCCACCCACTTAAGATCTCACATGCGACCATCAGAAAGAGATAAACACAAACCTCATAGAACTGTCTGTTAATACTCAGGACAAAGGACAAGACATCCAGAACTTTAATGCGAACAGCACTACGACTTTCGTTCCTAAAATGGGAAGAGCAAATTCAATATGAATAAAATAAAGTTGCTGACATTTAGGAAAGGGGGGAGTGGAGAAAAGGAAAGTAAAACTAAAGTAAACTAAGAAATTTCTTAAGAATTAGAACAATAACTGTTAGAGAGCCTTCAGTTAATGTCTCTACATACGAAATCAGATTCAATAACAACTGGAAACTGAAATCCTGATTCAGCTTTTACTGCTCCTGGAGACCTGTGACTACAGTTTTCCCATTTGCAATCCAAACTAGGAAGCACATATCAGAAGAACAAGTGCTCTGGTGAGCAAATTTAGAACCAAACATACAGCACCAAGAAAGAGTTGCTCTTTGGCAGCATTTCAGAGATGCGACAGAAGTTTGGTATTGCTGTACGTTGATATTTTAGAGCACAAGAACACTTTTAGGAGTACCAATTCAAAACCAGGTAACTTTAATACTGGATAACCGTAGGCAATCCTGATGCTTAACAGGAAAGTCTTGTCTGGTGTCAGAATTGCAAAGTGCTGTGGAGCGGAACACATAACTGCCTAAGCTAATTGGAATATCACCATCCAATGGAAATAAAGGGGGAAAAAAAAAGGCAGCATAAATAACACAGTGGAAAGTTTTTCTTCTGTTAAACAAAATCCTTTTACATACTGTGCCCTGGAACTACCATACTTCTTACCAGTCATTTAATAACATTAAAGCTTCAGAAAACAAAATCATCTAACATGAAAAGGTGGCAAGAAGCATTTGAAAGTGACTTGTATTCACAAAGCTATGATTTCATACCTGAAGAATCTCTCCATTAACATCTGCAGGTTGTGAATCCAGCCATCTTTGGCAGGATGAATGGACTGAGCTCTGTATGTTATCAAGTTTAATACAGAAGATTCCTTTCATGGAAAGATCAAGAATTACTTTTTTTTAGTGTATAAGCAAATACAACATACCCATTCCCCCAACCTCCACCCCAAGAATAAGGCTCATCTAAGTCCCTTCTGTGATTTTCTGATTGCTTGCTATTTTAGGACTCCCAACTTCACTGAGTAACAAAACAGATTCAACTGGCAACAAAGGAACACAATTATAATAAAATCTTACTGGTCTCTGATCAGCACATCTTTCTACCAGCTCAAAAAATCTCTCTTCAGAGCCATGGAATTCATTCTGGTCACAGAGTTCTTCTACTGTAGTCAAAAGATCATGCACAATGGACTTAAGTTCTTGGCTCTCCAGACTCTGAAACAGAGAAAAAAACATTCCTAAAAGACTTCTATATTATCAGAAAGTGCTAACTTTTAAATACAAACAGAAAACTCGGTTGAGAAGCACAGTATTGAGAATTGGGCTAAACCTTCATTCAGCTTCAATGTTCACTAGAGTGTAAAAACAGAGATCAATTTGCAAAAATAGTTATGGCAAGGTGTTTTGATTGAAAGCACATCAAGGCAGGCTCAACACTTACCTGCAGCTGCTGCAGTAATCGCTCCATGATGTCCAAAAGGATATCCCACGTTACAGCTTGTAGCTCCTTCCCATACTTCTTTATTAGACGTGTAATGGACAGAACTATCTCGTAAGATACAACTGCATTGGGACATGTCATGGCCTGGAACACAAAGCACAGTTGGAAAGCAGTGATCAGAAACCCTCTTAAATTCAAATTAAACATGTCTTACTAATTAGGGACTTAGCCTGAAGGTCTGAGATAAATATATTCAAGTCTATACACACAAAAGGCAAAGCAAAGAACCATTTTATAAAGTGCAGTTACGCACTCTTGCGAACAGCTGTAGATCAGATGTCAAATACAGTCCCACCTTACAGAGCAGACACATGAGTTTAAAGCAAACAATTCCTGCCTGATGCACTTAGATGAGGAAGTTTTAAGAGAGCTCTGAGGCTGCCCCTGAAGACACCATCCCTCACTTTTAATACCACACACAAGAAAGAGTCAAAGTTTTTGTTTTGGTTTTATTTTTAAAGCTAGAGTACCCACAATGTAGGTATTTGATAAAAAGAATTCAGACTTTGCTTTTCTGGCCAACAAAGATATTCCAGAAGGAGACTTCAGCTTCAAACTGAAATGCTCTGTTGTTTTACTGTTTCCCCATGCTCCACCCCACACCCAATTGCTGTCTCTCATCTTTCAGGCACAGATGTGACGTAAAGGACCACATTTTTGTCCGAAATTTGTGCAGGTCCAGATGTATACCTGATTAAAAAGTTCCTCCAGCATCCCATCCTACCTTGAGGAATGAAGGCAACACTGAAGTTGGGGAATTCTTGAGCGAATTGAGGCGATGAGCACCCCACAGAGCCATCCCAACAAAGAACACAGCTCCTCTCAGCAGCGCTGCATCCGCCATGTAAGCTCTAAGAACAGATGGAAGGAAAGTTTTAGACCATACTACAATTATTATAGCATAAATAGGAATATACACTGTCACAACAGCAATTCCCAGCTGTTACACATCAGAGCCTTCCACAGCAATTTACAAACATTAAAAGCAGAAGTGTGTAGTAGAACTTTAAAGAAAGGAAAATTAAATTCAGAAAAGCCAAAAAATGAGAACTTCAGCAGCATAACTAGGAAGGGAATTCAATTCTAAGCACCAGAACCTTCAGTTTGTTTTACTGAGGCCAGTGACTCCCTATCTACCTCAACAGGACCTCTGCTGAATTCCTTGGCTTTTGTTAGATACGCCTTCTTTACCTGTCTTCCATGATCCTGCACATGTTGTAGATGGCACTATGTCCCAAATGAGTTCCCAAAAGGTTTCGCATAAGCTGCAAAGTCAAAGAGAAAACTTAAATATCCAATTGTTAAAACACTCATTAGCCTAAATATGCCGTTAGCTGGCTGATCACGCCTGCTTACGGTAACTAAATGTGTCCAAGCCATTTCCATGCCACACCAGAAGCCTGTCACATCAGCTGAGAGAAAACTATGGGTAAATTCCATGGACATGACAGAACTTACGCTAACAATGTGCTGATCCCTTAACAATTGAAATATAATTTACTTTTAAAACCAACCTGAAATTTATGGCAGATGTGCACAGGCACATCTGACACTTCATCTCTGAGGCCAAAACAGTAAACTCATTAAAAAACAGAACTACAAGAAAGTTCTGACCTTCCAGCACGGCTCACAGAGCTCCTTCACATTGATGGTACGGCACAAAGTGATGATAAATACTGGCAGGTTCACTGATGGCAGACAGTTATAGCAAACAACTGCATCTAGGACTTGCAAGGAAATCTTTGGGAAAGAGAAAGACAAAATGGTTATACGCTTCTCTAGGAAAAAAGCAGATCAAATCCTAAAGTGGCAGACCAAGAAATCTTCTGGAAGTCACATGTCTTTTTTTTAAATTTAATTTTTTTAATCATTGCACAATGGAAAGTAAACTATAAAAAGCACTGTTAGAAAGCTGATTCTCTTATGAAATTTATCAATGCTCTGTTTGTTTTAGAATAAAATTATTATTGGTGTATGAGACGTGATGGCTTACAAATACCTCATAACATTGTACTAGCTCTCTTGTAAGATGAGACTAAACTGAGAGGAGAATTTGATGATCTGATTTTGTTTGTAAACGTTACAGTTTCAAAGAATTTCAAAGAACTCTAAAGTACTAAGAGAGACTCAAATTACTGACCTCTATGTCCACAGATGATGAAGTCTGAATGCACAAGAGGCATATTTTGCTGTTAGGAAAGAACATTTAATTACAATTATTTGCTTAACATGATTATAGGCAAATAACAAAGAGCCAAACCAGACAAGTAAATTGGCATGTTATTTTACTCATCATTCCCCTTACTGTGGCATTGCTGATAACACTCCCAGGGACACTGAACACTACAACCTCTTTTATAAAGTTAGCTTAAAGCTGCACTTAAATGCAACTCAGTATGCCTACCCTAATACAACAGAGACCTTTGTGAGACTAAGCAATGCAATCAGGTCCATCACATGAAACGGGGAAAGCACGTGCAGTTAAACTAAAACAGATCTGAACATTTTAAGAACTGAAAATTAAATATTTGTCAGAAACATGAGGTATGACCTGGAATGAAACAGATCCAGAACAGATGAAAAAGATTCCACTTATCTGTATACTGATCTGCAACTTTCTCCTGTAATTTACCAAGAATAAGCATGTAGGAGCTAAAAAAAGCCAACAACTTACTGGACCATGTCAGCTACATAGTCTTCCAGATAGCAGCTATTGAATTTCACAAGGTTCACTAAAACCAGAAGGAACTCAGAAGACAAACCAACATCCATCCACTGTAGTACAAAGTCAGCTAAAGAAGGAAAACAAATTGTTACAATACGCTTTCGACCCAGAAGTATTATCGCTACCTTTTTCTTGTATCACTGCATGCCTGTCCCTTGACTTATTCCCACCAAATTGAAAAGGGGTAGAGACAATCCTCACCTAACTCTTCTTCTAAGTAGGTGATGTATCGTCCATTCTCTGTTAGAGCCTTGAACACTTCAAGCCGTTCATGCAAGTCTTCATTGGAGGGATAGTCCTTAATAACCTTAAAAAAATGTGCTCTGAGGATCCCTAATCTCTCACCCTTAAAAAAGAAAAAGAGGGGATTGGGAAAGGAATAACAGTGTCACTAATGAAAAAAGACAGTTAAGGCCTGGACCTTATCAAGGTCTCTAACAGTATCCTTATGCTTGAAATTATTTTCTTTTTCTACGGTCTATGAAAGTCTCCTGAGAATACCTCCAACCTCTGCTGGCTACTGACAATGACTCAGTTCTTCTCAATCTGTTATATCAGCGCTCAGGGCTGGAGGCATTTTGTCCAGCAACACACAGACAGCACCCAACACACAAAGAAATCCATGGAAACTGCAATTGACAGCACCGCCAGTACAGCACTTAAAAAAAACCAACCCAACAAACCAGAATCAATGCCTGCTCTTTTCATAAGCATCTACCCCTACTTCATCAGAATACTGAAAACTAGCACTTTGTCTGACACAGTCTTACATTTATACAGCACACTGTGAAATCTGAAGAATTCACAGTATGCTTTACTTGGCCAGGCCAGAAAAGCATCTCATACAGAACTTCTTGCATACTTGACTTGCTGAAACATCAAAACCAGCTGCAGACTAGGACTAATAGATCTGGGCAAAGACCACGTAGAATTTGCTATACTATGCTGAACTTAACCCAAAGTATTTCCTCTTTTTCAAGAACGTTGCCCTAAACCAGAAAAGTTATCTCTAAGTTGTATGAAAAGTTTTGCTATGAGGTCAAACTGACACTTAATTTTAAATGCTTCCTCTTCCCATTTACTAGGCACAACCAAAATAAGAAACATTCACGCTCCGCACAAACCCTAGTTTAAGTGCAGTGTTTCTTCTACAGTTTGTTTGTTTTCACCTGTCCTTGAACGATTGACTTCAGCAGATGAAGAACAGCATGTCTGGCTTCGGCGGGGCGCTCTGGCTGGAGCATATCAGCTACCACTTTCCATATTGCTTCCACTGCGTGCTGAAATCAAACGGAGGAGACAGGCAGTAGTAGGAAAGTTAAACTTCTTCTGGGATCTTTACCCAATAGGTCAGTCATTAATTATGGCAAGCTAACGAACAAAATCTCCACCGATTTCATGTCCAGAGTTCTCTTTTCTGAGGGACACTCTCACCTGCCCGGTCACAAGCTCAGATGAACCACATTGAGAGCTACCAAATCCCATCTTACATGACAACTTGCACCCCAGTAACTGAAGTTCCTCATTCACACACTTACTTCAGTGTCAGCATTTGTGCAGAAACCTTCACCCAAATACCAGATGAGTTTAAAAACAGTTTGAGGTTGCTTATTAACAAGACAGAAGGAGCTAGCAAACACCTCTGCTACAGGATTAACATGATCTCCCGTGAAGCGTCCTGAACAGGCCTGAATATTTGCAGCATTCTCCTTCCATTCAGCTCAGGAAGCCCGTAGCTATGTCCTCTCTGCTCCACAGGTGGTAGCTTGGACAAGACTAATTTCCTTGGCATTTGAGCCATCTTTTCACAGGTTTGGACAGCACAAAACAGCTTCTGGGATTAGCAATTTTAAAAGGCAATCTAAACTACAGGAGCCTCTTACAATAGGTTAAGAGCTGTTTTGCTTCAATGTTCATCCTTCAAATATTCACTGAACACTCTGAAACTTACCTCTTCAATTTTTTTAGTTTTTGCCACTTCACAAATTTGACTGATTGCTCGTATCCTATTACTTAATCCACATTCAATGCTCAGTTCCTGGAAAGAAACGTAGAAATAAGTTAACAGTTTATCTTACTAGAAACACTTATCCATTTCTCAAAGGGGATCATGAACCACTGAAAAATGAATTACACATTTGTCCAAAATGATCTAACCATTAGTCATCACTAGAGCGTTTCAGGAATTTCTCCAAAATCTTTTTTCCATTAGCAAATGATTTGTCAAAACTCAAACGTTCACAGAACTGGAGCCAAGCAGCTTTTCACCTCCAGGACAGAACATCTCATTTTCTTCAGAAAAGTTAGTAACTCGCTGGCTGTGGCGCTCACCCAGCTCATGGGAGAAAGGCAGAGAAAGCACGACAGTAAGTCTGGTTCTCCAGCCTTTCAGCAGGTAAGAGCTTGGCTTCTTGGCTTCCCTTCCAGCACAGAAGGGAAGGGATTCTGGACTCCTTCTCCCTTTTATGTATTTTCCTCCTCATGTGCCAACTATTCTGCTTACAGACATGCTGTACCAATTACTGGAATCACTATTTTTTTTAAAAACTTTCACAAAACTGTAAGGTTTTCACAAAATAGAAACAGTTTCCAGCTTGTGCTAACGGCCACCACATAAACTTCATCAAGCTCAGACTACAAAAAGAGAGCAACATATATTGAGGAAACACCCTGTAACCTGATGTAAGACAACACCATCCTATCAAATATCTCAAAAGTATTCAAACACTAAATAATTATAATGCTGTAACTTCAAAGTAGGTGAGTTTTATGCCCATTTCAATAGAGAATGAATGAGAGATAAGGTAAAAAAGCATGATCGGAGCCAGGATGAATGTCAAAACAGAAAGGAGACTGAACAAGCCCTCCTTCCAATCCTCTCAGCTCAGGTAATCCAGGCACTATCCCCACCTTTACTACGATCGATTCTCACACCTTGAGTATTTCCGCAGTGATGATAAACTCCGTTTGTTTGCCTTCCGATGACTTTGAACTTCCCCGGGATGTTCCCAGCCCCAGGAGATTCCTGAACTTCTCCTTCAGTCCAGAATCCTTGCTCTGAGGCTTTGCCATTGCTGACAAGCGAGAAGCGCTGAGCCCCTGTGAACACAGAATAGGATTTCTGTTAAGGGAGGCCCCCTTAACAGATTCTGTTAAGGGGAATCTTCCCCCTTCTGTTAAGGGGAATCTTTAAGCAGGAAAACACCAGTGACAGCCATCACAATGTGGCTTTTACAAACAGCTCTGGTTTCTCAAGCCATTTCAAACAAGGGAGAAGCCCAACACTGAGGACGAAACAGCGAGGAGCCCGCACACATGAGGAACCTGTGCTGCTCCTGCCTTCAGCACCCGCATCCTGCAGCTACCTGAGGAATGGGGAGCTCGGGATTATCATTTTCTGGGACCTTCAAATGCCCAGCACCACCATGACCCATAGAGAGCAACCACCATTTTAAAAACACTGAGATGATTTCTGAAGTATAAACACACACTTTTTGGGAGGTGTGAGCTGAAGCGCTTGTTCCCAGTCCAAAAGCACCGGAGAAGCACACAGCTCTGTGAAGTACACGCTGAAAGTAACTAGACGTGAGGAAGGACTTACAAATCTGAGCTTTCGAACATCCAAATGCTGCCACGGCAAGTAGAAAGAGGGGGGGAGCAAGAACAAGCACATCCATTACAGCAACAGCACATTGACGGCAACAGCCTTCAGAAGCTGTCTCCCCAGCCAGCCCCAACCCACTGCCCCTCAGGGACCCCCAGAACCCAGCTCAGAGCAGGACACCCGCTCCCTGTGTGCTGGCGCAGACCCAGCACCCTGCCCTCAGCACTCCCTCCCGCACAAACCTGCCAGCCCCCCATTTATGACCCATGCCCCCCA
>KZ508262.1:5806-17322 GCA_002844005.1 Limosa lapponica baueri | reverse complement strand
AGTTTGGAGGTGTTTCTTTTCTCCCTTTATTGTGTGGTAGAATTAAAAGATGATGGATTATTTCTGTTGCAGCCTTCCAGTCTCTTGTATACGGATACAGCTGAACCAGGGTAGGTCCATATCGTGCACTGGACTGAAGATGGTGCTGAGTGGGAGAACCGAGCCCCAGAGGTGGCTGGATCCTCTCAGAGATCTTGGGGTGTCTCACTGTCTCCTTTCCCCCAGGTTATGCGCTACCAAGTTCTGCTGTCGCTGATGCTCTCCAGCCAGACCAAGGACCAGGTGACATCAGCTGCCATGCTGCGCCTGAGGCAGCACGGCCTCACGGTCGACAGTATTTTGCAGATGGATGATGCGACGCTTGGGCAGATCATTTACCCTGTGGGATTCTGGAGGGTGAGTGCAGGATCGCGACAGCACTCAACGTGGACATAGAGGAACCCCCTCCATTGTCCTCTGTTCCCGTGGAGCTGCCTGAGACAGTTCAGAGTCCCAGGAGAGGAGCGCAGGGGGGTGTGGACTTGTCCTTTTTGGGCTGTACTCGTGGCCAGGCACTGAGCTGAAAGCAGATGACGAAGGCAGGAGGTGGCTACGAACCAGCCCTGCTCCTGAGAGACGCACCCCCAGCCGGCATTCAGCCTGTGGCCCTGCCCCGTGGTGATCTTTCCCCTGAAGTCAAGCTGAAGGCTGTATTTTCCGCCAGTTTTAGCAGTTTGATTTCACAGCAAGATTCCTTGCTGCGGTGCCTGGAGTGTGCAGGGGAGGTTAGAGCTAATCAGGTCTCAGCATTTTTCTTTCAAGGAGAAATCAAAGACCTCTGTCTCCCCTCCCCAAATTCCAGCGTGTGGGCTCACATGTAACATATGCTCAGGAATAGTTTGTTTTCTGAGCTGTTTGTCTCTTTTCCCTCTGTTGGAGGCCAACTTGGATTTCTCCTTGGTTTTGCAGAACAAGGTGAAGTACATAAAGCAGACGACAGCCATCCTGAAAGAGAAATACGGGGGTGACATACCAAGAACTGTGGAGGAGCTGGTGCAGCTGCCAGGAGTTGGGCCCAAAATGGCCCACTTGGCCATGAACATTGCCTGGGACAGCGTGTCCGGGATCGGTAGGTTGGACCATGTTTTCCCCATTCCTCTCCTAAATCCTGCCTGATCCATTCCCCAGGCAGAGGGGAAGCGTTGCAGCTGGGTAAACTGCCCGCCCCAGAAGCCTGATAGCATCACTTCAGTTTAGTCATCTGTGGAGTATTTGGGTGGGTGAGGGATGTGGCCCTCAACCACTGACAGCAGATGAGTTGCTGTAGAACTTAAGCATGGATCCAGCTACTGTTTTTCCCAAAATTTGATAGCAGAAATCACTGAGGGCAGTTACTCCCCTCAGTGAATGCTGGTAAGCGGCACAAATACTGCCTAATTGGGTAGGCATCCAAAAAGATGTACTTGCAGAATAATGCTTTGAAATCTCTTTGGTGTCAAGTGAAAGAGGAGTGGGGGTAATTTTGTGATTTGGGGATAGCTGTGGGATAGTCTGGGGTTATTTGTTTCCAGGGTTGCATCTGTTCAAACAAATCTCATTTGGGTTTTCTGTTTGGCAAGCCGTAAGAGGGCAGAAGCAGGGCTTAATCAAAATTACCATTTGAAATCGGTAATTAATGAGGGGTTATAGAAAGAAATGGTCCCAGGCAATCTGTAGCTACAGCATTTCTGATCTGTTTTAGTTCCTGTAGCTGGGTAAGAGGTGACCGCAGGTATATTTTAGGTTTATTTGCTGTGTTCATTGAACAGAGAGCCGAGGAGAGCGCACAGCTGTACCCCCAGAGCTGTGTGCTATGGGCTGGGAGGAAGTCTGCGGTAGAGATGGGCCCAGGCCAGACCCAGGACAGGTTCACTCCTGCAGGATGCTCGTTTGGGCAGCGTGGCTGGCAGCAGAGCTGCCCGCAGCAGCCGGCAGATGGGGCTGGACGATCAGCTGCAGGGTCCCAGTGGGCTGCCCAGCCTGGGGGCCCCTGGGGACAGATTAATATTCCAAGTGTATTTGTTGCTTACCAGAGGAGCCCTGGGAAAGCTAGGAATGGTGCCACCTGATGAATGGCTGCCTCCGCGGCCAGCACGCAGCCCAAGGTCAGCGCGGGCGGCCGCTGACTCCCGCAGCCCCACTGGGGACCAGCAGCGCTACGAATGTGGCTCTTGCGCTCAGTTTGACAGCACTTGGGGTCTGTTGTTCTCTCCCCGCTGTGGGGGAGGGAAGTCTAGAGGGAGCCAAACTAGCCAACTGTTTTCCAAATAATTGTGTGCTCAGTTTTGATTTAGGAGGCAAGACTTCGTCTTCCTGTTTACAGCAATTTCCTGGGTTTTGCCCAATTAGCCATAGAGACAGGTTTATCGCTGCTGATCTAACAATAATATACTTTGCATTCAGAGCTTTTTAGCTCAAAGCACTTATAAACATTCGTTTAAGCCTCACAAACCCTCTTGTGTTGGTGGGTATTATGAAATGTGTTTTCCATCTGGGTAAACTAAGGGGCAGAGATTGCAACTTGCGTAACGTCAGCTGAAACACAGGGAGGAAGAGAACCTGGGACAGGCTGCCCTGTGCTTGCTGGATCAGAGCACGCGAACCTTTGAAGAAAGGCTGGGTCAGACTGTGTGAGCGTGTCACAGGCTGCGTGGTGTGAGATAGCCATCCCATCTTGCTCTTGGCTCCAGGCCTAGGAAGAAAGCCGCACGATTGTTCTGCGAGTGAGCCTCCCCTCCTGTTTTCATCTGCCTGTTGCTGCCGGGCGCTGTACCCGCTGTGCCGTGACAGGCAGCGTTTGGCTGTGCTCTCTCTCCGTTCAGGTGTGTCTGCCCCCACCTAAACTCTGGGCTCTCCCTTCCTAGCTGTGGACACCCATGTGCACAGGATCACAAACAGGCTGAAGTGGGTGAAGAAGGAGACCAGATACCCCGAGGAGACTCGGGTGGCGCTGGAGGATTGGCTGCCCAGGTGAGGCCCAAGACCCTAGCCTGATTCCTCCACACCAAGCCCCTCGAGCCAGCTGCCAGAGCCGTGTCTGCACACAGTCCTGCTTATAGCATCGTCAGTGACTGCACTTTGGGTCTCTCCTCTTTATGAGGGACTAGTCTGCAGGTTTCTCCTCTCCCAGAGAGCTGCAGCATCTCAGCTACTTGGTTGTTTCCTGGCAATCAGATATATCAATCACTGCTAGTACAGCCAGCAACTTGAAGGTCCTGAAGCCTGATTCATGCCTTGACAAATTTACCACAACCCAAGCCAGGTGCTTTTCTGCACAGGCCCTTGCAGAGCCTAATGGCTACAGCAATATCACAGCATGGTTGGATTCTGGCCTTCATTGATGCTTCATTTTCAGTATCAAATGCCAGCTGACAGGTAGGCTGTTGCATCTCCACATCTGGCACGTGCCTTAGCACAAGCAAGTGACCACAGCCACTTCATGTGTCTGTCCTCTGCTCTCCTCCCCAGTTCAGAGGGATCAGGAAAGGGTAGGAGGGCTGTTCTTAGCAGGAGGCTGGGACCTGCCTCCAGGCCCTTTGGGAAGCCAAGAGGAACAGGCAGTAGGTGAAAGGCATCCATTTAAAAGCACATGCTGTTCTTTATGCCTCTGAGCAGCTGTATCCGAATGCTTATGTTTTCTTCTCACTGCAGGGATCTCTGGAGGGAGATAAACTGGCTCTTCGTGGGCTTTGGCCAGCAGACCTGCCTGCCTGTGAATCCCCGCTGCAACGAGTGCCTCAATCAAGACATTTGCCCAGCTGCTAAGAGACACTGAGGGATCATCTGGTCCTCGTAGAGCAACAAAGCTGCTTCGGCTCAGCAGCAGCCTGGAGCTGAGCCCCAGTGAAGCTGTGCTTTGCACGGGGCTGGCTGTGTGACTGCGGGGAAACAGGAGACCGCTGCAGCCAGCTCAGCATCTCTGGGGAGGGAGCAGCCGCTGGCAATGGCTGAGCTCTCCAGAGGAAAAAGGGTCTTTTAAAGTGCAGCATCCTGCTGTGTCAGTGGGGAAGGCTCCAGCCCCCGTGTGAATGCCTGAGCATGCCCCGGCAGAGCAGCGGGCTGTGCCGCCTCAGGAGTAGCTGGAGAGAAACGCTTTGTCCTAGGAGACTTGCTGCTGCTTGTAAATACACATTTAATAAAGGTGGTGGGTTGGGGTTTTTTTTGCTACCCGTGAGTTTTGCTGTCTTCTGTGCAAGACAGGGCAGGGGGAGGAGAGGAAAGCATGAGACCGTAGCAACCAGCCCTGCCAGCTGAGAGTGGGCAGCATAGACCTGCCAAGCCCCCTGCCGAGCCCAGGCAGCGAGGGGCACTACAAGGGGTAAGGGACAACTAAAGACTTCACGAGCCAGGATCAGAGGCCACCACCTGCACAAGTGACCTTCGTGTCCTGGTAGCAGAGGAGCAGGGGGTAAAGCGGAGCAGGGGGGGCAGTAGAGAAGCCAGCATCCCTCTCAGTTTGATGTGTGCCAGCAAGGGTTACAGCGGCCACAGAAGCCAGGCAAGTGTGTGCCTCAGAAGCTGACGGAAGGGACACCACCACCATCTCTGTTTTGTTCTTCAAAGAAAGGGCAGTGCTGACTTCATTGTAGAGCTTCAAAGGAATAATTCCAGCTACTCTTTAAACAGGCAAGGGAGGAAGGAAAGTTTATAATGTGCTAAAGAAGGCTGTAATTCCACCCTGAAGTTCCCTACCAAACAGATGAGGAACGAGCAAATAAGTACTTGGTACATGGGAAAACGAAGTTTATTACTGACATTACAGTGTACATTATGTTTTTACAATGCAGCTGACAGCCTTATACTTTATTGATTTTTTTTTTTCTCCAAGTTAAATGCACAGGAACTGAATAATTGCTACTGAGCTACAAGATGTCTGAAATACGATAAGTGCTTTAACCAGGAGCAGTTTCCATGGACGAAGCAGAGATTAAGATTTTAAAATCTTATCAGTACAAATTTGCACACCTGATTTCTTTTGATCTGCATTCAAAACTACGTCGTCTTTTTTTTTTCCCCCTCCTCCCCTCAACTACAGTGGTCCAGTCTTGTATGAGAAAAAGCAGTATTTACAAACAGATCTTTGCTCTCTGACATGCATCGGAGAGTGCCACATTTAGGTCAGTGTAGTGGGGAACGCTCTGCCCTGCGCAGACTGGGGCACTGCCTGGGGTTTGGCTCTGCAGGCACGGGAAGCAACGTGCACGCCATGGAAAAGAAGGGCTCCTTCAAAAGATTACTGATTTCGAGAAGCAAATATTTGGGGGAAGCAAAAAGAGAGGAGGTAATCGTCTTTGAAGTGGGGTAGGGAAGAGGTGTCTTGTTCATGGCAGAGTCCGGGGTTGGGGAGGCAAACCTGAACCTTTCTGCCGTTGTCCTGCTGCCAGTCTCGTCACCGATAGCCAAACACCTGCACCAGTTCCTCTTCAAAGTCGTTATTTTTCAACCTGTTCAGCCCATCGACATTCCTAAAAGATAACTTTCACAAAAGAGAACTCATCTCCTTCACCCCTGAGGCTTTCCATGCTCTCCTGCCAGCCAGCTAACAGCCATGGGCATCAGCTGCTCCCCAGGGTGAAGCCAGATGTCCTGGTCCCCGCTGCTGCGGTCCCCAGCCCCGCACCGTCCTGCCGCTGCCGAGGAGAGCAGTAAATGTTATAAGGCACCTTTTAGCTCAATACTTAGGAAATACACACAGACCCGTTACAATTTCCGCAGCGCACCAACCCAAAGGTGTATTTTACACACAGCAGTGCCGGAGTAACGCAGGGCAACACCACCGCCATGTGTTTTAAAATGGTCATCGATGTCCAAGCGATTGCTGCCACTGGCTTTTACCTGGGAAAAGGAGTTTTGTACTCCACTGTCCTTCTGTGCCCAGCCCCTTCCCACTGCTGCCTTGGCATTTGAGCTGAAATTCCAGGCAGCCACCGTGGCTGGGCTCGGGGTAGGTGCTGGAGGGTGGGAAGGACGGGGATGTCCCCATCACAGCTGGGACCCTGCCCTGGTAAAACACCTCCGTCTGCAACCTCTGAGAGCACATTGTAGTCCAGCTTAGTCATCTTCCCTCTTTTACAGCCAAAGGCAAGTAATAAAGAGCTTAAATGGGCTTAATTTTAATGTTTTAAGGATGCATTTTTGAGGCTCTAACACCAGGAGCAGGGTGTTTTCAAAGGAGACCACAGAAAGCCAAAGCAACTGCCCGCTCCATCACGCCGCTGCCTGCTTCATAGCCAGCCCCACGGAGACCCCACGGCCTCGGAGGATGCCCTCCTGATGGTGAGACAGAGACTCATTTACACTCACAGGCTGGAGGCATCACGTACCAGCCCAGAACTAACAAACCAAGTGGGACCCGGACCCTGGTCCAGGATCCAGCACCCAGACACAGGTGAGCCCCACTCCCCCCAGCACCAAGCCCCCAGCTGAGCCAGATCCTCACATTCGGCCCTGGAAACGGATGCCGGGGTGTGCTCGCTTCCAAGTCCGTCCAAAGAGTTTTTGTAGCATCTCGTGGCTCTTGTCTTCTTGCAAGGCTCCTCGCACCATGAGGCAGGACTGGCCCCGCTCCCTGCCTCCCCCTGCTGCATCGACAGCTGCAAATGATGACGGCTGCAGAATTTGGGCTGTTGGGTTTTGTTTTTAAATCCTGCCCTCTCCCCTCTGCAGAGCTGTCGGGGATGAAAAAGGGGCTTTTACTGCCAGGGCAGAAGTCACTGCTGGGGAGGGACGTTCCTAAACTAACTGGAAACATACGGGACTTCATTAAAAAAAAAAAAAAAACAAAAACAACAAAACAATCTTTTTTGTTTCAATAGCAAAGCCAACAAGAGCGATTTACAGCCACTGTCCGTTTTCCCATCATGTGAGTAGTTAATGTTGCAGTCGGGGTGCCTGGGAGGGGGTGCCAGGTACACCCCACCCTGCGGGGGCAACGAGGCCATCAGATGTTTGCACAGGGGCACAGAGCATCCCATGGGGCTCAGTCTGGGACACCCACAAAACCAAAACAAACACCCCATTTAAAAAACAAAACAAAACAAAAAAAATGTAATAGAAGCCTAAATGATGCGGGTAAGAAACATGAGTTATATTCTTCCAGTCCTTTCTCATAGGAACAGGGGACGGTGGGCAGTCAGAGCCGGGCTGAAGAGCAAGCAAGAAAAGGAGCTTTGGTCACATTTGTCTTATGAGAATCGCTGGTGAGTAACAATAATAATAATAATAATAATAATAATAATAAAAAATAAAAAAAAAAGGACTTTAAAATACGCCTTGTAAAAGCAACCAGTGAAGAGCAGAGCACAAAGCATCTCACATGGACACTGAAGGACAGGGCGTAGGCACCTCAGAAACGTCCGAGCTGGGGCAGGGGCAGGAGAGTGGCGGACGGCAGCCACCAGCAAGGCTCAGAAATTGCTGAAAATCTCTCGCTTCTTGTTCCAGTCCATCTGCGGAGCTCTCTTCTTCACCCGCTTGGCCCGCACCTTCTCCTTGGCCTCAGCAGCCGTTGGGCTCAGGCTCAGCCCGCTCTCCTCAAATGGGTCTTTCTTCTCCGCGTCTCCATCCTGCGTGGAGAAGGGAGAAAAGATGTCAGCCCGTGGCAGCATCCCCCACCCCGAGCACGACCATGGTGTCCTGCAGAGTTTCACCCCGCATGGCCCTGGGAGAGGCGTTTTCTCCAGCCTGCACGATAAGCAAACGCGCAGGGGTGGCTTTTTTTGGAGCAGAAGGTCAAAGTCCCTCCTCCGTGCCGTGTCTGTGGTTCCACTGGAGGCGGCAGCATCCGTGTGGCCACAGAGTTAATTACTACATTGCGTTTTGTGCTGGTTTTCTTTTTTTTTTCCTTCCCCCTTCCTGAAGAATGCATGGCTACCACGGCTGGAAGTGGAAAAGCAGAAACACAGAACCTGCTGCCAGAGGAAAGACAAGCTGCTCCGCTTCTCTGCTGGGAAAATTAAAAATAAGCCCCTGATGCAGGCAAAAATACAGGAATGAGGGACCAAGCAGGGTGAGCCTCAGGGCTCACTGGGAGGGGTTGCAGCAAGGCAACCAGGCACCCGTTTGCTCCCAGAGCACCCGTGGCTAACTGAGGTGGGGATGGGGCCGCGTGGGAGGACAGCAGATCCTGCCTGTGTGCCCAGCTGGCCATGCCCAGCATGGCCACCATCACATGCCGGTCACGGCAGTATTCGCTTTGGGAACTGTATTGAAAACAGCATGTTTCCACTGGCTTAATAAAAGAACTTCTATAATAAGAAAATTAACTTTCTTCTCTAAAGTCACTGCAGCAATGCATCCTCAAGCCAGGAGCCCCAGGTTCCCCTCCACTAGCCCTGACCCTCTCGTTCCTGCAGTATGTAAAGGATGGCCACCACGTCCTCAGGGTACAATTAATGTGCTGGCCAAAATGCTTTCATTCCGCTGCATCCCTGTTGGGGACAGACCCAGCACCGGGTCTCCCAGCCCCTCAAACCCTGGGTCTGGGAAGCATCATCCCTGCTGGGACTTGGTTCACCAGAGCTGGTTTTGGCAGGCAGCACGTGCAGGCTCCACAGCGGGCACAGTCTAAAGCTTCAGCTTCATCGATCACATCTTGTCCTGAGGCTTTGCCAGGTCTTGGTGCCGGGCAGCACAGAGGTGCCCGAGGAGACCAGCTCAGGGAGAAGCGGCTGCGCTCTGCAAGCACCGCGCTCGTGTGAATAGCAGGCGAGCACACAGAATCAAGACCTTCGGTTTTAAGGAAACATTTTAAAGCCTGCCTACTCGCATTGCTGCCCTACCACCCAGGCGAAACTCCCAAATAATGATTTCACAAACCCTGCTGATAACCATGGGCAGGTCTTCCACCAGCACGGCAAGATAATGGCTCCCGCTTTGCTTACGAATGCAAACTGAAGCGGGCGGTGGCCTGAATGAGCTCACCAGGCTACGAGCCGGGGGGCAGAGCCACGGGCAGCCCCCCTACCGCTCCCCAGGGACTCTGGTTTCCAGTACAGAGGTGGAACAGCGATCTCCAAAACAGCCCGATGGTGACTCCGTGGGAGGAACCGCTGCGCTCCGGCACTGGGACACAGCCTGGTTTTCCAAAGGCAGTGGCCATTGGATGATGATATGTATTATTTAATGGTCAGAGAGAAACGGAGATGCCAGACTGCAGGCGTTTGGCCACAGCTCTCGGACACAGCTGGTGTTCGAGGCATTTTAGAGGCTCTGGGTGCTCAGAGGAGGCGGCGTGAGCACTCGCTGCCATCGTCCTCCCCCTCTCAGCCCTCTCGGGACTGAGGACAGCACAAGCACCAACAACCAGCAGAGACCTCACAGAGCACCTGCATGGAGGCATTCCCTTATTTTTAGCAGAGCCTCATGCTAAAGATAAGTTTTTGAGGACTTTAGAAATCCCCTACTCATTATTTTAAGAAAAAACACTTGCTAAATTAACAACACTGAGAGAATATCAATCTATGCCTTGTGTTTACTTTTGGTCACTCATCCACCCTCACAGCGAGGTCTGCCTCTTCTCTGGGCCTCTGCTGCCAGGCTCCATCAGAGAAACAGCCCCAGCCCCACAGGTCAACAAATCCACGCTCCTCCCATCTGGAGCAGCTCCTTGAAACGCTCTGATATCAAATTCACTGTGCTCCAAGCTCAAAGCAATTTGGCTTTTTTAAATTGTAGCCTGCCTTGTTCCTGTTAGCAGCGCTTGAACCTTGCAGCTCTGCTCCTCCTGCCCTCCCGGCTTCCCAGCCTCACCTCCTGCTCGTCAGTATAATTACAGTTAAGATCCAAAACTCTTGTAGGCATCCTTTCATCTTACACCTCCTTTCAAGCTATTCGAGTCACTGCCCAACGAGGCACCAATTAACTTGCTGCCGTTACCCCTTGACGTTCTCCTCTGCTCAGCTTGGGGCTGTGCCACCTCCTCCCCGAGGTCACGATGCCCAAAGGGACGAGCACGTGAGATTCCTCCCAGAGCCAGGATGGAGCACACAACCTCACCCTTGCAAAACTCATCCATTAATAGGGGACATCTGCTGCTGCTGGCAGAGGCCACACGACCCCCACAAGCTTTTCTGTCCCCTGGACCAAGAAGGGAAAGAACATCTCTGTGACAGCAGTTTGTGCTGCTACAGCACACATCACCCCGAGGGTCCCAAGCCCTTGATCGGGAGTTATTGATCCATCCCAAGCAATTCAGCCACTTCTGTGCTGGAACCAGCGGCTGCTGGCAGCTCACGGCTCCATTTCGTGCACATCTACAGTGCAAGGGATGGAAGAAAACTCCGGATTTTGCTCGCTGGATGGATACAAGTGTACCTCCGTCTGCGAGATAAAATGAAAAATGCCCTGAAAGACATTGTTACACCGTACCATAAAGCAAGTATGTACCTACAACAGTATGTAAAAGGAAAGGGGAATGGTTGGGGTTTTTACCTCCGATTCCTTTCCAGGACTTTGAAGGTCACTGTGAGATGAAGATGTGGATCCTCCGTTCAGCTAGTGGAAATGAAAATGTTAGTCCAGTTTGCCCAAAGACAGAATTAGAAAAAAAATAAAAAGCTAGGCAGAAAAATGCTCCAGCCACTGCTCTCCTGTGTTCCCCGCACCGGGCAGAGCATGGTCCCCATCCTGCCAGCGCCAGGCAGCCGCTCACCTCCTCCCTCTGTCACTGGGAACAGTGAGTAAATGGGGCTGAAACCAGCCTTGTTCAACCCCTAAATTAAAGCTCCAGCAGGAAGCAATTAAAATCAGCCAGCAGCAGTTAAGCTGAGCTAAATGAGCCTTGGGGACATTATGAGCATCCCTCTCTGCTCTGCAGACTGGCAAGTCATCCCGACAGGCTCAGTGTGACAGGAAGGCTGGCACACCAGGAGCCTGGCCTCTCACCCCCAATTCCTCAACACGTTCCCCTAAACTGAGCTAACCCGGGATGCTGCCCAGCCACCCCATCCATCAGGGCATCCTCCAGCAGGCAAGGACTCACCTGAGTCTGTGCGGATCCATTTGTCATGGGCTGAGGTACCACACCTAGAGACCACATAAAGAAAATACACAGTAAATACACTCAGCTGGGATTGCTGGCCTCAGGTCCCAGGCAAGCAGCCCTCAGTATCACCCACCCGGCCACCCCAAGCCTGTCTTCTCCCTTGCCCACCTCACCAGCTCAGTGTGTCTTGTCTCCGGGCTTTGTCCTGTGCTGCTTCTGAGCCCACACAAAAGCCTGTCCATCCCCCTTGTACCCTTCTGGAACCAAATTCTTTCCAGTTCCTTCAACTTCATAGAATCATGTAATAGCTTGGGTTGGAAGGGACCTTTAAAGGTCACCTAGTCTGATCCCTCTACATCTTCAACTTGATCAGGTTGCTCAGAGCCCCATCCATCCTGACCGCAAATGTTTCCAGGGAAGTAGCATCTACCACTTCTCTGGGCAACCTGTTCTGGTGTTTCACCACCCTCATCATAAAAAATTTCTTCCTTATATCTGGTCTAAATCTACCCTC
>KZ508260.1:43528-59218 GCA_002844005.1 Limosa lapponica baueri | reverse complement strand
GCCCCCTCAGCCGCTCCTCATGAGACTTGTGCTCCAGATCCCTCACCAGCTTTGTTGTCCTTCTCTGGGCATGCTCCAGCCCCTCAATGTCTTTCTGGTAGTTTTCTGGCCCAAAACTGAACACAGTATTCGAGGTGTGATCTCACCATTGCTAAATAAAGAGGAACAATCACTTTCTTAGTCCTGCTGGCAAAGCTCTGTCTGATACATGCCTGATACGTAAAGCCAGATGCTACTGGCCTTCCTGGCCAAGTAGGCACATTGCTGGCACAAACTCAGATGGCTCTTGACCAATACCCCCAGGTCCTTTTCTCCCATGCAGCTCTCCAGCCACTTTCCCCTAGGCCTGTAGCGCTGCATGGGATTGTTGTGACCCAAGTGCAGGACTCAGGACTTGGCCTTGTTAAGCTCATGCCATTGGCCTCGGCCCATCTATCCAGCCTCTCCAGATTGCTCTGCAAAGCCTTTCTACCATCAAGCAGGTCAACATTCCCACCCAACTTGATGTTGTCTGCAAACTTACTGAGGGTGCACTCAATCCCCTTGTCCAGATTATTGATAAAGATATTAAAGAGAACCGACCCCCATACCAAGCCCTGGGGGACACCACTTGTGACCAGACACCAACTGGATTTAACTCCATTCACCACAGCTCTCTGGTCCAGACCCTCCAGCCAGTTTTTTAACCAGTGAAGAGTACTCCCATCCAAGCCATGGGCAGCCAGTTTCCTCAGGAGAATGCTGTGGAAAATGGTGTGAAAGGCTTTACTAAAGTCTAGGTAGACAACATTCACAGTGTTTCCCTTGTCCACCAAGGAGATCACCCTGTCATAAAAGGAGATCAGGTTAGTTCAAGGAGGACCTGCCTTTCATAACCCCATGGGGACTGGGCCTGGTTCCCTGGTTGTCCTCTGCGTGCCATGGGATAGCACCCAAGATGATCTCATGGCGATTGCACAACCTCTCTGGGCAGCCTGCCCCACTGCTATACTCTCCTTATGGGGGAAATGTTACTTCTGATCTCCAGCCTTAACCTCCTTAGTTCCAGCTGATGCTGTGTGCCTGAGAATCCCACCAGGCACTTCTGTGAAAAGCCTGACCGTGGGCAGTTGATCACTTCCCCAAAGATGCAGGGGTGCTGTTACGTGCCCTAAAGCCATCTCTGCTCCGGGCTAAACCAGTCTCGCAGCACCTCCTGCAAAATCCTTGCCCAAGAATATTATTGGAGACAGAGCCTTGCCTCTGTGGTAGTACATTGCTGTATTGCTTAACCTAAGGAACAATTAACTGCACGTGCAAATTTTAAGCCATACATAGAGTAGGTCTGTTTTGCATTTGCCATGGCCTACAGAGGATTACTGAGGTTTTGGAAAGGGGTTTTTGTTTTTTCATTTTTCCTCTGTGGGATGACTCAGCTAGTCTAATTTTCTGAAAGCAGCTATTGAAATGCAAATAATTTTTTTGAACTTTAAGGATAAAGATATTTCCAGAAATTCTCACACGGAAAACTTCACGAAAGCAAGGGAGGGAGCTGTGATGTGAGCTAGCTTTGGTTTCTCTGTCTCTTTCTCCCTCCCCATCTCATTTTTTCTTTCTTTGCCTCTTTCTCTCCATTCTTCTTCCCTCCCTTCTTCTCCTCTCACTCTGTCTCCCTTCTCTTTCTTTCTTCTCTCTCTTTCTTCTCTCTTTTTAATTTCCAAGCGTAGCCCTCGGTGCTAGAAGGTGCTTTCTTCAAAAGGCAATTATAAATCATTGTGCTTTGTATTCAACCAGCATTCTCTGATGCCAAGTTTGGCAAGTAAGATGCTGATCTGGTCCATCAGAGTGACCAGAGCAGTGATGGCACTGCAGCCCAGCCACTTGCAGTTTACTGGGAAGATGTTTAGCCCAGCTGTGCAAGTCCATGAGCCAGTTAGTTTTCCCTGACAATATTGAGACCTTCCCTTCCCTTCCCTTCCCTTCCCTTCCCTTCCCTTCCCTTCCCTTCCCTTCCCTTCCCTTCCCTTCCCTCTTCTAACACAGTGCAGTCACCAAAAAAAAGGAAGATTTTTCTGAAGGACAGAATATATTAAATGAATTCAGTGGTTTTTACTTTGTCTTTCCTTCTCACCATCCAAATCTATTTTGATTGGCGATAAGTTAATTTTCCCCAAGTAAAGTCTGCGTTGCCTGTGACAGTAATTAGTAGGTTATTTCCCTGTCTTTATCTCAGCCTATGAGCTATTCCATCTTATTTTCTCCCTGTCCTGTTGAAGAAGGGGAATGACAGAGAGACTGGATGGGCATCTGGCTGCCAGCCAAGGTTAACCCATCACAGAGCACTTTCTAGGAGCCCTGCTTTGATTTTAAGGTTTGAGAATACTGGCTGATTGAACATCACACCAGGTTAAGTGTGGACATGCAAGTTGTCATCCTCATCTAAACAGATTGTTTGCTACCAGTGAGAATCAGTTACATTATGCTGTGCTCTGGGGTTTGTTTTGTGGCTTCAAAGTTTCTGCAGAAGCCTCATTGACTTTCGAAACTGACATATAGCTGAAAAATGTCCTCCTTGTGCAGAAATACTTATCCTACACAGTTAGATATCTATTTTATTATTTGTGCTCTGATTGCAAGCTGAGTTCAGGACCGTGCCCTGCTTTGCCCCTCATATCAAGAGACAGTCCACAGCTTGAGGAGTGCACAAGGCTGCTGAGGACACAGCTAATGAGTTATATTAATACAGCACCAGAGCCTGAAGTCATGCTCTGCACTGCCTCCTGCCCTCTAGTTTCCAAGGTTGCAAAGTGTACTTTTTTCAAGGGCAGATGGTGGACAGTAGATTTCAATGCCTGCGGGAGTTTACTGCCTGTATGTATTCCAGGACCAGGGCTTGATCTGCAATGTGGGTTAAATCTCTTACTAGAGAAAACATTTTCCAACATCAAAGTTACATCTTTTACTCTGAAAGCAGCTCCGCTGTGGTTCTGGAAAATGTTTTCTCCTTAGCTTGGGAAGCTCCGATGTCACCTACCAGTAAAACCCACAGGCTGTGCAGCCTGGCTTTTAAAGCATGAATGAAAATAAATGCCACGGTGCTCTGGATGTATTTAAAGCTTACACTTTCCTTTACTGCTTGAGTGTCCATATAGTAAAATGTGTGCTTTCGTTATTTACATCAGCTGGATTTCTTCAGAATCTGGCTTTGTGAGTGCTTGTTACAGATAATTTTATTTTGTTGCATAACAAAAGTTAAGGAAAGTCGAAACAAAACAGTCATTCTTCTAAAAATTTTCTTAGCCTGGTTCCAGTCAGTTGTGGAGACCCACTGTCGAGTTCTCTTTTATTGAGCATTTAGGCCTTGGAGTGAATATTTTTAATGTAATGTTAGCACTAATTTGATACATCCCTGAGTTCTGAACAAAACACCTTCATGTAAGACAGCATGTGAGTACAAAATCAAACAATCTATTATTTTAGTTAATAGAAGGTTGTTTATTTACTCAGATGGTTTTTGATTCCAAGCTCTTAATGGTCCTGTAGGAGAATAAAATACCACTTACTATGCATAATGCCCAAAGAATATAAATAATTGTAAATACTTTCTCTCTTTCTAGTTAGGTAAACTGTAAAACTGAGCTGTGAGTTCAGTTCTGCTTGTCTATATACAGTTCTTTTGATTTACATATCGTTTCCCTCCCCATTCAGACCATGTTATAGATAGATGCAGGCAAGTTAAGTATGTTCTGAGGTTAAGACAGCACAAAGAAATTACTCTCCATTTATGCAGAAATTATACTCTTTCTTTTCAAGTGATCAGAAGGTGTCTGTGACTATTGACAGAGAACAAGTAAATACGTTCAGGACAGAATTTGCTTAAACACTTCTATAGGGCACGATGACTTCTCCTGTATCAATAAGTAGAGAAGATAGATACAGACAGATTTTACATTAAAAAAAATGGGGCAAAAAGATGAGAAATGACCTGTGAAACTTCTGATAAATTCAAGGACTTGAATTCAAAAGTGGTAAATAGTTTAATCGAGGTGGCCCGTCTGTGATTTCTTTTTTAAGGGAAGAATCCATTTCCTCTTGGGTGATCCAGAAAATCTGAAGTACCACCAATTTTTATTCTGCATTATCATGGCAAATTCACAGCGTACACGCGTCGTGCTTTGGCCTCAGAGGGCAACAAAGAACCACAAAGCCACTCTCTCAGGCTCCCCCCCGGCCCCTTCCCCCAGCCATGAGGGGAGAATCGGAAGAAAAAGGCAAAACTCATGGGTTGGGACAAAAGCAGTTTGACAGAAGAGCAAAGGAAACAGGAAAACCACAACAATTACACTGATAGAGGGAGGTACATACACAATTATGGTACACCCGCTCAGGATTGAATGGAATGGGATACCTGTGTCCCTGCTAGATCCTGGGGAGAATTAACCCTGGCCCCGCTGGAACCGGGACAGCATGGTTGTAAAAGTACAATGAATTCTTAATTGTTGCTCTTTTTCACATAACTATTCTCCAGTCAGCTGCTCCTGCAGCCAGGGTCAGCGTCACTCAATATAAATTTGCAATACACTCTATAGTCAGCCTCTGGAGATATTTCTGTTAGACAAAACTGGAAGAGACCAAGAGGAATAGAAGCAATTAGTAGATAAAAAATTTGACCTCACTGCTCAACAATTTCCTCCCCAGGAACCGTGACTCTTGAATCCCTTTTGGAGAGAAAAATGATACCTTTTGGCAGTATTCTTGGGGGCTTAGTGGTGCAGAATGGTTTTAATGGGGTTGGGTGTCTTTAGGAAGCTAGGATGCCAACATATTAAATGATAAAAAGATAGTTTCTTCTGAACAAACTATTTTCCTTAGATGAATGCCCATAGTATGGAAGAGAGCCCAATGTAAGTTATTTTATAAACAATATTAATTTCTGATTTTTATTAGCTTGTAGAAAAACCAATTAAAATCAGGGTAAAATTCCATAAGAAAATAAGAAAACTAACTGATGCAGTTAACATATTAATCACCAAAAGAATTCAGGAAGTCCGGATTCTAGAAAAAAGAAAAGAAATCAAAGATGTGTTTTACTGCGAGTAGAAACTTTCAGGCTTTGAAAGATTCAGCATCTGAAAGGCTATGTGCACTCAGGTACTGATGCATGAGACACATGGACACAGGCTAGTGGCTTCTCTATCCTCAGAGAACAGAGTAAGATTCAACTTTTTGTGTGAATATAAACCTGTTAATAGAAAAATCTAGAAATCCAGACAACAGACAAGAGAAAGATGGACAGTAAAAGCACGAAGGGATGAAAAGCTTACCACATCTGACAAAAGAGCAGTATCTAATTCCAGAAGCAAATAAATCAGTCATTGAAGGACTACCTCCAGAGTCCACAGGTGACAGCAAATGAAGGACGCTATGACAGTGCCACAGAGACCACCAAGGCTTTGGGGGTATAAAGACAAGGCATTGACAGGCTTGACGGATGTGAGAGCAGGGGATAGACTGATAGAGGTGATTCTGCCAGAAAACCCAAATGGGATGCTCCGTTGTTTCAGTCAAAGGATGCCCTCGTCAGAGGATGATAAGATTACAGGGGGCGGTCAGAAAGGATAGTGTCTGAGACCCAGAACCTTCCTGCTGTACCAGAGCCTGGGTCAAAGTACTCCCAGAGACTGTCCATGAGCCTTGGCTGTCAGAGCTGTTGCTAATGGCCAACCCTAAGCCTGACATCTCCTAGCTTTTGAGGGCCTCATCATTCAGGCCCTGTAGCGACCGGTCCCAGTTTGACTTGGCTGCATGCAAAACACTTGTGCACTGATATCCAAACTATGTGCGAAAGCCCTTACAAAACCACTGATGTCACCCATACAGGTATGCGAGCAGCCAGTCTGTACGGACTGGAAGGCTGAAGAGCTGGAAATTCTTTACCAAGTGTCATCCCAGTGTGGCTCTCTACCCTGGGAGGCGAAGGAATAAGGGCAGGCTTTGCTTTTTAGTTCTCTCTGTTTTCTTGACAGGACTGTACGTGGCTATTGCAGCGTGCCTGAGCTTTTTTAATTGTGGCAGTAGTCTGAAAATTGAAAATAGAAAAGCACTGCGCTCCCCTAACTGTGCGCTAATACCTGTTATTAGCAAAGAACATAATCGTCTGAGTCCCTCAGATACAGATTTAAAAAAACCTTGCAGCTTGCTAGAGAGCTTATCAGAGGTAATTAAAGCCTGGCTGAGCATACTTGCTTTTAAGGTACCCAGAAGGACTTGCTCCATTTTTATGAAATAGAGATGCTGCCTCAGCACAAATCCCCACCTGATCAATGGCTTCTGCAAGAAATCTATTAAACAGCCCTTCTCAAAATGGTGTAGGCGGTCTCTCTTGAAATGTCTGCCTGCTGCAATTTCCTATTAAATTTAAAAAAGATACTTTGTGAATGACCAGGGGAGACATAAAACACAGGCTATATAGCTGTTCCTAACTAAAAGGAAAATTGACCCAGGCAGGAACTGATCAGCATACTTGGCTTTTTAAAGATGGTTTTGCAATGTTTTGGTTATAGAGATAATTTTGCACTGTGAAAAAAGGAGGGTATTAATGAGTCCTATAACCCATTCACGTTTGCAGTATTGTTTTCCCTTCTAACACCCGTGGGTGTCACCTTTCTCTGAAAACAAAGCAAACTGCAGCTTATGTCTGGGTTTTTGATGCCTTCTGCTGTCTATCATGCCTTTACAATGTCTTCTCTAACTCATTACAGATAACACTGCCAAAAGCACCTGAAAAGCTTGGCAGCCTCAGCCCGGTTTTCTATTCATACCAGAATTGCCTTGCACAAATGGTGGTGTGCGTCCACGGCAGTCAAGTCTCTTTTCTTTTGGTGCTGCCAGTTGTGTAGCTCCTACAATATTTCTCGTAACGTCAATGAGCAACATACTGTCACGGTTTAACCCTGGCTGGAAAGTTAGTGCCAGAAGTCACTGCAGCACTGGAGGTGTAGCTATATAACACTGATGCTATGAAAGCAGTTATAGCACTGAGTGAAAGGAAGACAGATGGAATTTTCCCCCACTGTTAGCCTGAAGTGTGTGATCCAGGTAGACAGAGGAGAGCTTAGATGGCGATGGTTAACGGGGAATACCACAACAGTATCATCCATCCAAGATTTTCAAATGCTTCATTTGTGTGCCAGTAGGATTTTTTTAGTGTGACTGCACTAAGGTAACAAAGTCATAAACCATCTGTATTTAATTAATTCAGCAATAAATAAACATAGAGAACTCAGAAGATCTAAGTGGTATAATTGCTTAGCTCCTGAGAAGGGCAAGTAATTAATTTTGCTATAATTATTATCAAACCACAGTGAGCAGAGAGATTGTTTTTCCTCCTTTGAATTGCCTCCTCCCCTCCAAGTCTATATTTCAATGAAGGTCTTTTATTGTTTAATGTATCTGTCATCATCTGCTGTCAAGATAACATCAGGCAGATGCAAGCATTCTCATTTTATTATTGTATTATTTTCTTTTTGTTTGCCTCAGGAAAGATGTTTTAATTGCAAAGGATGAGGACAAATCCACAGATCTAGGAGCTGAGAAGGAAAAAAAACAATACCAATATTTGCATGACTGAGACGAAAAATTGTGTCTATAGTTCTATAATTCTTTACATTATCATTTATGATTGGAAAAAGCTGACAACAATAAGAGGAGAAGGTACCAGTGGATGGGGGGAGGGTTGTGAATGACTACAGAGCCTGTGGTAATGTGGGAGTTCACAAGAACTAACAGCAGAGAAGGTGTAAACCAAGTGCCAAACATTAATCTTAATGCTTCTAGCTACACATCTGGCTTCTGAGGGTGGGATAAGGCTGGGTCATACTACTGAACACCATGAACGGTCTGATGAGGTCTGATCCCTCCTCCACCTCCTTTGGAGAGCAAGGGCCAAACTTAAAATTAGTTTAAAAAGAAAACAGTTTTGAACAAAGGATGAATGAATCAGTATTCAATATGTAGGTCCCAGCCAACCATAAGCCTTGCTTGGATGACAAAACTGCATCCTCTCTGGTGTTGTGGAGGCTTGCTAGGCACCTGGTGAGCACTACACCAAGCAGGGTTGGGAAAGAGATGGTAAAACCATACCCTTGAGTGGCAGCAAGTTCCCTGTCAAAAGATCAGGATTAAGACAGGGCTCCTGAAGGATGGTTTGAACTGCTCACATAGTTGCTCACAGAACTGCTGGGGTTGGAAGGCAGCTCTGGAGATCATTGGGTCCAAAGACCTGCGCAGGGACTGGTCAGCTAAAGCAGGTTGTCCAGAACCACATCTAGTCTGGGTTTGAATATCGCCAGGGATAGATACTCCACAACCTCTCTAGGCAACCTGTTCTAGTGTTTAACCACCTTCACAGTAAGACAGTTTTTTCTTCTGCTTAAATGGATTTTCTTATACTTTAATTTGTGCTTGTTGCCTCTCATCCTGTCACCAGACACCACAGAGAAGAGTCTGGCTCCAACTTCTTTACTCCTTCCCATCAGGTATTTATATATACATGGGTAAGATCCCCCCCTTAGTCTTCTCTTCTCCAGGCTGAAAGGTCCAACTCCCTCAGGCTCTTCTCATGTAAAATATGCTCCAGATCCTTAATCATCTTCATGGCAACCACTGGCCATGCTCCAGTTAGTCCATGCCTGTTTTGTACTGGAGATCCCAGAACAGGACACAGCACACCAGATGTGGCCTCACCAGAGAAGAGGAAAGATCACCTCCCTAGACTTGCTGGCCATGCTCTGCCTAAAGCAGCCCAGGAGGTTGTTGCCCTTCCTGGTTGCAAGGGTACATTGCTGACTCATGGTCATCTTAGAGTGTCCGCCAGGATGCCCAGGTCCTTTTCTGCAAAGCTGCTTTCCAGTTGGGTGGCTCCCAGCATACCTTGGTGCCTTTGGTTTTTCCTCCCGAGGTGCAGGAACTGGAATTTCCTTTTATTGAACTTAATGAAGCTCCCACTGGCCCATTTCTCCAGCCTATTGAGGCCCTCTGAAGAACAGTACAAAGATGGCAGCTTCTCCTCCCAGTTCTACTTCATCTGCAAACTTGCTGAAGGTGCACTCTGCCCCATCACCACGTCATTAATGAAGACGATTATTAGCTGCTCTCCTGCCAGATTCACTCCTCCTACATTCTCCTTAACGGTAAAATATTTCCACCTGGAATCAACCAAGGAGAGACCAAACACCATCTGAATGCTCTGAAACTCCTCAGAGCAGTTCAGAAAGTTGCATTGGCACCTTGGCTTTACAAGGGAGCTGAAACTGTATCAACATCTTTAGATTTCCTTATTCCTTAAGTTCTTTATATGAAAAAATGCGTATTATCTACATCCTGGAAAAGTACTGTGCATAATTTCAGTGTCATAAAAAGGATTTATATAAATACTTCCACATTTTTTTTCCCACCTTATCTGCTTTTCTTCACGGTGCAATGACAAAGTAAGAGACAAAGCACGCACTCAGCACAGGTCATGAGGTCTGGTGGATTTCAGCTTTGTTTAAGGATACAACCGTTAAAATACAGTGCAACATAATTAATCTATGTAGGTTCATCCTCAGCATTTCTTTAGAAAATGTGCAAATTTGACTCATTATCATTTGGATTCTAAATACAAAATAACAAAGAAAACGCATTTGTACAAATATAGAAAAAAAATAGTTAATATGGAAATCAGCTTGTCCCAAGTGGAAAAATGTCTCATTTGCATTCAGATTCTGTTTCTGCTGCCTCTTCTTTTGTTTCCAAAGTGACAAATGGTCTTTCCCTCCTCTCCAGCCCTTTCAGAATCTCATTAAAAGGTGCAGAAATGAGGCTTGAACGGCCCCATGACCTTCTTCCCTTTGGGGGTCACATGCAGAACACAATTCAATCTGGCATGCTGGCATATTTTATCAAGGTTTTTTTTTATCAGAAGGGGGTAGAACAGTACAGAGTGACCCAAAACACTGATGGTACAATACACATAGCGATACACATGCCATTACTCCCAGCAATATATTCCGATGGCACACAGATTGCCGTATAATGCGATTTTCCCTGAATGAAAGGGAGTTTGAACAATAAATGGCTCTATCACGGGCATGAGTTCCACATATTGCATTTTGAGAAATGAGGTTTCTCACTGATTTAACATTCTCATTTGCCACACAGTCTTTTCCCTCTAATAACAAGAGACCGGTTTGTTTATTTCTAGTTCAGTTTACTCCTATTTTAATGTAAAAAGCATGGGGAAGAACAGCACGGCGTTTAAGTGATTATATACTAAGTAAGTCTGAGAAATACTCATAGCTTATAGCAGTCATGGAAATTACGGCTGAGATGCAGAGAATTTCATGGCTAGAAAGAAATGGACACGAGCCAGTATTACTACTAGACATAAGGGATCCCTACAATATCTGTCACTGGAGCAGAAATCTAAACAGAAATGGAGCTGTTTCAAAAATTGTTTTCCCAAGCCTGACACATCCTCATCCCACTTTTTGTTTGGGAAACATCTTGGAATTTTCAGTGACAGACACACATCAATATTAAGACCTGAAATAGCATTTTGAGCAATTATGCCTTAAATATTTCAGCAATTCCATTATGGGCTCCTTCAGAGAAATATACCAACAGCTGGTCCCTTTTACGTAAATGAAAAGCTAACGTGACAAACTGTCATAGTAAGTTATTGCTGCACAGAATGAAAAAAACCCATAAGATTACGTGATATTGACTTGACTGTCAGCACCTTCCTTCCAGAGCCTTGTGCCTTCTCTTCTCCTTCAAACTGTGTCCTTTCCTTGTGTGCTTGCTGAGGAGAAACAATAGGCATTAACTGGTATCTGCAAGGCTACGACAGTATATACTGGCTAAGAAAATCACTGTAATGTTTCTAGGGCAAACCACTTCTAATAATAAAAGTGTTTCACAAGGCTTAGAATAATTTTTCATCCATTTAAAAACCTGCAATAAATGTTGAAAAGCAATCACTAATGCTATGTCAACAATTTGCTGATACATGCTGTCGAGGTTGAACTTGGCATGAAATGCCAATTTTTCTGTTTGAGTCACCCCCGAGCCTTCACTGCACTGGTCCAAATATGACTTTGCCTCATTCAGATGTCTTCTGGAAAGGAGAACCTTGGGTGGGGGAAAACAGATGTTTCATCAGTTGCAGCTAGGAAGCTCTTTGCATGCTCCACATAGGACACATTTCTCCCCGTCACTGGTTATTTTTGGCACTTCATACATCCTGGAGTCAGAGGTGACTCTGTGTTTGGCACAGGAGATCCTAGGAGCTCTTCCAGACTGAGGGACAGCCACAGAGATGACATGAGTTGAAAGTGCCTCTTGCAAGCATGTCGGCTTCTGGTAGTTACCTTTGAATGCAAAAGTCAGGTTGTAGAAACCAGAAAGGGGCACGCACAGAGTCACTTCTGCACTAGCTCTTTACAGCTGGCTTGAAAACAAATTCAGCTAACTCCTCTTACAGAACTTCTATTTCCACAGACAGCAGAAGAAAAATTGCTGCAATTGGTCCAAGTCATCCAGCTTTGGAAAGGCCAGACTCAAAAATTGGGTTTTCTAAAATAACGAGGGAAACAAGGCACTCCTGGTTTGAAGCCAATTTAACAGGCTAAATTAATCTGGAGGCTTCCCTTTTAACTCCAGTGCAAGCTGCTTGCCCAGATTATCTTCAAAGGTTTTTTTTTTCTCACAATGCACTCGCAGAAGTAAAGAATATATTTTCTTTTTTTTTTTTTTTGCTAGAAAGGCATATCTTGAATTTCTGCACTGGAAAAGGTGTTTATGTGGAAAATGCTTCAACAGTGAAAATTTTGGTGTGCACACAAAACCAGGTGTTCACCGTGATTAATGAAGTGATTTCATAAGATATCTGCCTCCAAGGAGGTGTATAAATTGCAGAGAGTACCTAACATGAGAAAGCATAACAGGATGGGCTCTCTTCTTAGAGCAGTTTCTTGACAATAAGGTACAGAGATTTCCTCTCTTTTATTTGGCTTTCATAAAATTCACATTTCCAATAGGGGCTTCCTTCACATTTTGCAAGTTAAGATGTTAAGCCATAGAGCTGTTTCAGCTTAACTAGTTACCATCTTGCAGTTTATATTGCAGCCGAGGTGGGCTGCCGTGTCCCTTGTTAAAGAATGTGGTCCGTTATTATAGTTTAGGAAATATCTGTAGGAACTGCTGCTTTCAGACTGTTGTGATCAGAGCAAGCGCAGCCAAAACAGGGGCTCAGACACTATGGTAAAGGAGATCTATAGGAAAAGCACATTAATATAGCTTGAAATTTTTATTCCTCTTGGTTCCACTGCATCTGCATAGCAAATAACTTTCATTTTTGTATGGACTAAAAACTGACTTTAACATTATAATACAGAATTTAAATGATCTTAATGTACATTCAGTTTACGACTCAGACATAAAGAAAGCTTATAGGATAAGTCTTGGCACACAGATATCTTCGGGTTAAAAACCTTGCAGAATCTACTGTTCCCAGTTCACAAAAAAAATTTTCTATGTTCCAGGAATTCTTTCAAAGGTATTCTCTCCCTTCACATAACAATGACATGAAAAATCCATGAAGTCTCATAACTTCCTAATTTGTTTAAAACTTCTCTGATGAATGACAAATACATAATTTTCAACCTTGTGGCATACAGTATCCTGAAACAAGATCCTGAACCTTATAAACCCACAGAGTCATCCTAACATATGGAATAGGTATGGAACAAGTAGGGGTATTCCTGAAAGAGCTCTTATTGATCAAGTCAGTGCAGACACCCAGCTACAGTAACAGACATCCTTCCAGAATAATTGATGTTGCACTCATGCTTTGAGACAAAACAATGTAAGGGCACTCACTGCAGGCTGAAGCATGTACCCTTTTACCAATACATATATTGCAGCACGATCCCTTTCCTGGCAGCAATATGCCAACTTTTGTTACTATAAAAAAAAAAAAAAAAAAAAAAAAAAGCAACACAAAACCCCCAAACCTGCTAAAAATAAGTGCAACAGTATTTCTGAACCTGTGAGATACTGCAGCTTTCATTTCAGTTAATGTATTTCACACAACAAATCAAAACAATCTCGCCGACTGAATTCTTAATAAAATGCCATCACATTTTATCAGCTGCTGCCATTGCAAAAGCAAATGTTTGTTGTTACCTACAATTACTTTAGTTTTAAACATCAATAAAGTAAACACAAGGGAATGTGACTGCTGTGAATCACTGAATCGCAGGGCCCACAAATGCTCATATACACCTGGTGCCTTGTCTACTGCATCACGTCCTGGCTTTAGCTCATAAGCTTCTTACGTTTCCTTTGTAAGGCCTTTTGTCTAGGGCAGACCAAAGCCAATGGAAATCCTGCTATCAGCTTCAATGGTCTCTGAATGAAGTCTGAATTTGGCCAAGTGCAGGTAATTTGACAGCAGACACCACATTGCAGAAGAATAAAATACCCATGCATTGGCTTCAGCTTAACCTTGCAGCTTCTGGGAGGAAGGCTTTGTTTGGTATCGAACCATATGGGATTGATTTTCATTTTCTAGCCTCTGAATACCAAATACGAACTGCTTTTGCAGGACATACAGAACCCTGTCCCACAAAAGGAACACAGCTCCTTAGGAATTATGCGTTTTCCTGACGGGTGGAACAACGTGGCTGGCATCTGCTGCACAACGCCAGGACCAGAAGGGAGGGGAACACTCTTTTTACCGGGCAGATGGTTTAACCAATTTATCCACGACCTCTGTGGTTCTTCGGGACAGCGCTAACGCTCGGCAGACTGAACCCCTGTTCCTCTGGGGTGTTCCACGGGCATGCATCCAGAGGGTATTTCAGGCACAACCCTCACCTTGTACCATGGCGGGGCGAGAATCGGCGTCCCAGGCAAGGGCACGCAGGAGGCTGCACTTACTGCACAGGCAGCGCTGAAGGAAGGAGCGGCTGCGGCTGGCTGATGGCACGTTGCCCATCACGTGCGGTGCACCCTTGTCCGCATCCCAGACTTCAAGCTTCCAGCACAGGAAAAGCTTCGAGCGGAGCTTGGACCTTCCTGGTCTCCTAACCACAACTAACACCAACTACCCACAAGGTACAAACGCATGATAAATCAGGTTTCATTTACTCCAGTGCTCCCAAATACAGAAGATGTGCTTAAATGACTTCTCCTAGAGGAGAAAAAAGCTTCCATTTGTTACTTGCAAGAGAACTTATTTTTGTTGGTGAAAGTTCCAGATTTAGCACAATGTAAGCAGGTAACTGGTCTTCCAGCACACACACTGTTTAGTTAACTAGGGTTAACTGAAATCAAACTGTGGTTCTGTTGAATAATTTTTTCTTAAACACTTAGAGATGCAAACTTCAGAAGAGAAATAGCAAAGCTATTTTGGATATCTCTGTGAGGACAAAGAATAAATTATTCTATTTCTAGCAAGTCATTCTGCATTTATGTAAGCATGGAACTCTACTCAGGAGAGGCAGACCAGCCACGTTTACACAGCTAGGCAGCTGAAAAGCTATTTGGTCACTCCTGTTTTTTGGAAAATACTGTATTTCTCTCCTGCATTTCTCCATCTTTCCCTTCTTTCATAGAAAACCTTTTAAAAATCATCCTATCCAAGATCAAGGCATTTGCTGAAGCCAGTTTGGAGCAGCTGCCAGCACAGTGAGCAAAATACAGAGGAGGTGATGCCTGCATTTGTGCTCAGCATCGGTCACCACCTGAGCAAGCTCATGTCTGCAGCTGCTGGACCCACAAGCTCCACCAAGGCCCCGGGCTGCTCTGAAGGAATGAACATCTGACCCCTAGCAGGGCTTTGTCTGTACGGCTGCCACCAGACGTGCTTCTGGAGGCAGCATGGTTGTGACCTTAGCTCAGGGGCTGACGTGGTGCTTGCTCAGTCTCTGCCTGCTCCACAGAGATTTTGAGACGAACTGGGAAGATACCCCCAACTGCTGGGGTCTCTGCATCCTCTAAGACGAAGCAGTTTCTTGCAGGAGGCATATGACTGACAGAGCCGTGCACATGTAAACTGAAAATAATGGGCAGAACCGCAGAACTTCTTTTTGATTCTAAAATGGAAATAAATAATAAAGAGTGTTCTTCTTTGGTTTGTGCACACAAAACCATGAAAAAGGAAATCAATGCACCCATATGATATCTATCAGTGCCAGATTTTGTTGTTATTCAAGTTAGTTGAACATTGAATTTATCATCCAGATGCAGTTCAGAGGCTGCTGCTGAGCCCTAATCCAGGTTCATAAACTGTACTACTGTGGCCTCTGAACATCCAAATGTTATACCCTGAAGAATGGACTTGATTTTTCACTCTTTTCTCTTCTAATGTAAATTAGAATAGTATTTCACATCCACTTTTCACCTGGCTAAACAGCCATTCAAGATGTGGTGCAGAGTTCAGCCTCCTCATTTCACTGAGTGAAAGACCATGTTCACTCCATGCCTCTGCTATCGTGTAGTTGCTCATCATTACAGGGCTGTCTGTTTTATTGCAGGCCTTAATCTTTCCACATCTGCATTACCACACCCTGAAGGAACATCTGCCCTCCCCCAGACGTTTTAAAAGCATGCTTTGCTACTTAAGAAATAGTTGGAAAGAAATCACCAGGAGCAGGCTTTGCTTTC